>OX451215.1:155738920-155801023 GCA_949628195.1 Phasia obesa
AATACTCAGCCGTGGCAACATCAATTTGTCTGATATGTATTAATTTCTCTTTATAATAATGCATATCACAGCGACCTCCTTCGCCGGTATTACCACAGCACTAAATCACCGGCGAAGTAAAATAATTATAAGTTGGCTATGCTAGATTCTAAATTAATGCGCCTAAATAACACCAGAGGCGCTGCAACACTGTTCTAAAAAGACTCATAACGTGCAATTGCAGTGTTGCCGTAAGTGAAGCTTTACTATCACACTAAGCATCTGTCTTATCTACTTCTATCCCTTTCCAAAGGAAGTAACACAGTTAATATAGTTAATTGCCTGAGTGTTACTTCTCTTAAAAAAATAAAATAATAAATTTGTAAAGATGTCCATTTTTAAAGCTGAAAGCTCATACCACGCATTCTACGCGTACACACTTTGCGCGCTTTTCGTACTTTTTAGGCGTTCTATACTTTTCAAACTTCAAGTAGTGTCAATATGTGTCAAAAGTGAAATTGTAATTTTAAAAGAATTTATGGAATTCACTGAGTTTAGCACATAATATTTTGCACAAAAAGCATTAATTGGTTTCTCCACTATACTTGGTAACATTGGCGTAGGATGGCATATTTTCTAGGGGGCAAACCCACTTTTGGTGGAAAATTGTATTAGGAAAACCAAAATATACAACATTTTTCAAAACTTCTGGGGGGGGTCAACAGCTTATCTTGAGGGGGCATTGCACCCCCCAGAATGGCCTTCCGACGTCAATGCTAGGTAATATAAAGATAAACATAACAGAGATGAGACACCATACCCTCTACCTCTTCAGTACCTCGTTTCTGTAACTAAGGTGAGAAACCATTTCCATCGAAATTATAATAGTCTTCCGTTTTACCAACTTGGACTACTGCTAATTATGAATTTTTTAACATAAAGTAATGAAAAAGCTTAGAACTAACTCTGGCTTACCCTGTGTAAAACAAGTTGGCTATAATAATTTCATGTGAACAAATTCTCCTTGAAGTTGCAGAAACGAGACACAGGACTGATCAATTCTACATATATTGAGTTCCCTGTTATAAATGATCTATGATCACTCTCACATCTCAGAGTTTATTGCAGAGCCCACTTTCGCCAGTTCATTAGCGATCTAAAAAGTTTTGTTTAGATTTACCTGCCCTGATGTCTGTAAACAAATCACGCAAGTTAAATTTTATCCACTTCCTGATTGAGCTGAATCTTTGTACGGATATCTAAATGATATGATAATGCGTTATTGTTAAACAAGTGGGCAGACCCACGGCCATTTAATATAAATAAGCATTTAAAGAACTTATTTTCAGCCGATTTTTTCAAAACTTTTCAAACTCATGAAATTATTCCCACAATAAAAGGTTCTGCATAAAAAATGGGCACGCCACGCCCATACAAAATAAGTATATTTTACTTTAAAATATTCTTACAATACAAGATTATGATAAGAAAAATGGGCGGAGCCATACCCGCACAATATATGTAAGTATGATAAAAGGCGCGTCTATTGATTCCATCTATTGCACACACATTGGATTATGTTGACAATACATTACAATGATGACAAGAGTAAGCGAAGTCACGCCCTTACAAACTAAGAATGTTTTTTAGGCACTTTTGGTTAACCCATTCTGTTAAAACCTTGTATACCCGTACGTTGCAACGCGTTGTCTGACTATATCAAAACTTTGCTTACCATGACTTAAAACGAATACGACAATCTAATCTCACATATTAAAAAAGCAAACCGTTTTGAAATCTATTAATAAAATCTTATATAAATTAGTTATTTATCATCATAAAATTATACTTAAAAAGTAAAAAATTAACAAAAAGCTATCCTAACAAACTTTTATTGGTTGTTGATAAATTAAAGAGCTTAAATGTTAAAAATATCTATGTCATAATACGATTATACGTTTTCAAACCTTGATACTTCATATCCCGTATTATATCTTTGTCTGCTTATCACAGTCCCAAGCTTGTAAAACGCTTTAATTTGAAAACTTAAGCTGTGATATAAGTAGACAAAGATATAAATAAATGATACGATAATAAAGTTTCAAGGTTTGAAAATGTATAATCGTGATATGTGAAGATTATGACATTGATGATGGAGCTTTATTATATTTTAATGGCTGGAAAGTTCATTTCTAGCCATGATAAAATTATTCATATTTTAAACTTTTAAGCTCTTTTTACCAACAAATAATTAAAAAGTATTGCAGAGTTGATAATGATTTCTTTAATATTTAAATATATTACGTCGCGTTTATTCCTAAACTACGTAAGCACCAAGAAAGTTTTTCAGAAAACGAAAAAAACTTAATAACTTCTTTAATGTGGGTTTCAAAACATTTTTTTTTTTGCAAAACATGTGTGACCTTCTGAAGGGTATAAAAACTTTTTTTTTTAAATTTGTTACTTACAAGTAACTGTAGCCAAATTTGTCGCTTACGTGGTTTTGGCGCAAACAGCAAATTTCTGTGTGCAAATTAACATTAATTTTTTGTTTATCCAAAAATAAACTTTTAACTTTACCAAAAATGCTCCAACTGGCCTGAAATTTCCTGATTTTTTTAATCTTAAATATAAAAATCTTAGTGGTTGAGACTTTATCATTTCCAACTTGAAATATAAAAACCATTATATTTTTTATTTGCTATCCCCGGTGCGCTTCGGTACACCCATCCACAAAAACTACAATAAACACTTGGAAGAAAATTATGACCAACCTTTAACGTGAAAACGCACACTACGTATTCACACATTAGTATGAGGGTAACTTGTGCAAAGTTTCAAGACTATACCGAATGTAGTTCTCTAGGTATGCGATAATAATTTTTCACTTTGTATAGGAGGTACGTTCAAATTCAGTCTGTGTTTCTCTACACAATGTTTCTTAATATGGGGGTTACTGATGCAAAATTCCAAGGCCCTACCTATTGCAGTTCTCTAGATAATAATTTTTTACTTTGTATGTGGGGTACCACGCTCACTGTCCCAATTCAGCCTATGTTTATCTAGAGTATACGCATGGTTATGGAGTTTACTTGTACCCACTTCGAAGACCATACCTATTATAGTTCTCTATATACACAATAATAATTTTTCACTTTCTATGGGAGGTGCAACGCCCACTGTCCCAATTAATTCTGTATTTTGGCAGACTATGCTCCTTAGCACAAAGGCTACTCTTGCAAAGTTTCAAGACGCTATCTATTGCAGTTCGCCAGGAACACGATAATAATTTTTCACTTTGTATGGGCGGTACCAAGCCAACTATTCTGGCTATAACTCATGAACCAATATACATACAGAGACCGTTTATACATAAAAACCTTGGTATTGACGTCACCTTTCATATAAACTTTGCAGAAACAAAATCTGTTTACCCATTCCAGAGAAAATCAATTATTTATATATATATATATATATATATATATATATATATATATAGATTTATTTATTTAATATTAGTCTATGGATACAATCCTTACAGACAATTTAACATACATACATACATACATACATACATACATACATACATACATACATACATACATACATACATACATACATACATACATACATATTAAATTAATCTTAAGAAAAAAATTAAAACTTTAAATTATGAGTATTGCGACACGGAACATTAAATTGTATATTACTCAACAGAAATTCACAACAAACATTACCATTTATAAGGTTTAACATAAAAGAAACATTTAGCACAGTGCGACGACTTTTTAGCGTAGTTAGTTTTCTTAACGTAAGTCTTCAAGAATATGAATAGAGATTCCAATGAAGATTACGTAAACAGAAAAGCAAAAACTGTTTTTGCACTGACTCAATATATTGGCAATAAATATTGTAATAAGGATCCCATACGTTTGATCTATATTCCAAAACAGGTCTGACCAGCGAAACGTAAAGTTGTTTGGTAATATAAGGATCAGAGAATTCTTTTGTCCACCTCTTTATAAATGCAAAAACACATCTAGCCTTATTGACAGTCATAGAAATGTGTGCAACGAAGTTTAATTTAGAATCAAGTAAAATTCCTAGATCCAAGAAAGTGTCGACTAAATCCAGCTGATGTCCTTCCAATGAGTAGTTAACAGCTATACAAATATTTCTAAAATAAAATCGCATACATTTACATTTTTTAGATTTAGCTCCATTAAAATTTGTTTGCACCATAGAAAGAAGTTGTTAAGATCACTTTGAAGATAAGCATGACCAACATTTTTGCTTGAAGCTATAAAATTTTTTTACATCGTCAGCATACATCAAAATGTGGGAAAAGATGATAACTTTCGGAAGGTCATTTATAAATAGTAAAAAAAGAAGAGGTTCGAGATGACTACCTTGCGGAACACCGGTTAGAACATCAATGTTCTTAGACGTACTTCTGTTTAATTGAACATTTTCTTTTCTACAGATTAAATAACACATTAGCCAGTTTAAATTTCTACTGGATACACCTAACAAATGCAATTTTGTTAATAGTAATTTATGATTGACTTTATCAAAAGCTTTACTAAAATCAGCAGATACAGCAACGGTTTGTTTTCTTTGCGAGAATCCAAAATTTATTAGATTTGAAAGATGAGGAACGTTAGTCGTAGTCGAGCATCCCTTTCTAAAACCATGTTGGCAGGGTACTATAATTGTTGAAATCTGATAACAAAGAGTATCCGCAACTAGTTTTTCAAACATTTTCGGAATAGCACTTAATTTGGCAATTCCTCTATAGTTTGTAATGTCAGACTTATTCCCAGATTTATGTAGAGGGATGATATAGGAGTCTCGCCAAAGCAAAGGAAAGTCTCCATGTCTGATTGAAGAATTAAACAATAATGTTATTAAATGATATTTTCAGAGCCTTTAAGCCATTAAATATATCCTTACTATTTTGCATGCAAATGTCATTTGTATGGCGCTTGCGAGGTTTTGAAAATGAATATATTTATTTTTCATAGAAACTTGTTAAGATGAAAATGTAGTCTGGTGGCAAATGTTATTTTCTACCATAAAAACCAAAAAAGTCAATTTCGAAAAAATGGCGCTTACGTGGTTTAAGATGAAACGCCACAATGAGTCGAACTAATTATTAATGTACAAATGAATTGTTAAGTCAGGCTTCGTTTATTCGTTTATTCTCTCTCACTACTCAAGAGGTTGAAAGCAAAATTGATCAAATTAGGTGATCAATTTTGAAGAAAAAAAAAGCAAAATTACTGCTGTAATTTAAAAATAAAATCTAAACTTAAGCATGGATTGAGGAAAGTTTTATAAAGGAGGGTAGAGGAAGCAGTGTTGGCAGACATTCGATTTGAATTTTCCCAGATTGAAAGCGATTCCTGTCACTCTGCGAACTGTTCCGCCACTAATTACTGGACCACAAATGGATGAGCTCTTAATAAAAAGCGTAATGTACGCAAAACTGTGCGGGTATCGGGGACAAGTTTCCTGTTCTCATAAGATAATTCTCCATTATAGCGACGATAAAACAGCGAAACACATCTAACGCAACGCCCTCACCTGCAGGTGGCCGTGTTGCTTCTAAACAAACATTGGAGAACTGGCCCATACGAGGAATTTGTATTTTGAATACAATGACACCAGCTTTCCGAAAAGAGATCTACCATGTCCCCTGTAGAACGTCCCCTACAAAAACCGTACTGGAGGTCGATAGCAAACTGTTGGACTTTAAATACTTCACAAATAATTACATCGAGTGCCTCGATAGACGGATTGGTAGAGCGCTTGTCTATCAGTCTGGAGGTAGCGGGTTCGATTCCCGCCAAGGTCTCTTCGTGTTTTCTGTAGACAAGCAAAAAGCTTCGTAGAGGTAGTGTTGTCTTAAAAAAAATTAGAAAGCACAGAAAAATTGGTATTGGTCGGTAATTTTCAGGTTATTTAGCCTTTCTCTTTTTGGGGTTTGGCGTTATATTAGTAGTTAAAAAATTGCTAATAGACGCACTAGCGTCTAAGAGCACTGCCTCAAGACTGTTGCTGGAATCCCATCAGGTTGCAATACAATTCTGACAGCCTTGATCTGACTAAAAAATAAACTTAATGGATAAGAACTAGAATTAGCCATACTTTTTCATTCCACGTTGTTATTTGTCCGATATCGTAAGAGGTAAAATTTTAATCTACATTCAACAAACAGTACCTATACATTAATTAAACAAATCATGTCAGAGATTTTACTTATTCAATATTTTATGATTTCATTTAATTCTGATAATAAACTGGCTTTCAATGATTCTGGGCTACAAGCTGGGTGGGCTACAAAAATAATTACACAAAATAACTTGTATTCTTGTAACAAGATAAATATTGATGAAAGAAATATAAATAGAACAAAAAAAGCAATAAATGTTTGCAAACTATAACGTTCGTAAACTAAAGGAACAGTATGGCAATGTTTAGAACATAAATATGTATCAAATGCAAATAAAACATGTTTCTCTTTTTGCCAGCGCTTGTAAATTTAAGCCGTAACGCATATAAACAACACAAACGCGATGCAGTAACAAGTTGTTTAGCGCCAATTTAGTTAGAAATTTTCCTTTGGTTTATTACTTTTGCAGTGACAATTCGAATGCGTGTCATCGCCGTTTTATGAAATTGCAGGCACCTGTTGCACATAAATATTTAAATTGATTTATCATCTTTTGCCACCACAAAAAGAACACGAAGAAATTGCAAAACAAGAGCAAAAACGAATAAAAAATTTTCTCATCATCAGCTTTGCGCCAACCAACCAATTTAAATTGACACGGCGACGATTCAATTCAATTGAATCAATAATCAAAAGGTTCAAATTAGAAAAAAATAAACTGAAAGTAAAAGAGGAACATAAACTTTTTACTCAGTGTTTAAAAAGCTACTAGAATTTTTAGCACAAATACCAAAATATTGGCTTTTCGATGGGTAAAATAAAAATTGCTAACCAATACAAAACCTGAAATAGCAAGTTTTCTTCAAAAGCAGAAGCAAAATTAATGTTTTAATGTGATTGTTCGAAGAACACTAGCATTTGTCAAATTATAAATAAGCTGCCTTTGTAAACTATAGCCAAAAAAATGTAACCAATGTAAACAGTGCTATTAG
This sequence comes from Phasia obesa, assembly GCA_949628195.1. Classification (NCBI taxonomy): domain Eukaryota; kingdom Metazoa; phylum Arthropoda; class Insecta; order Diptera; family Tachinidae; genus Phasia; species Phasia obesa. The sequence continues at coordinate 155,746,067 of OX451215.1, forward strand.
AAAAACGAAGGTAATAGGCTTTTTACACTGACCAACATCTTAGTGAAACGTATGGAAGATGTTGAAAATATGAAACATCAGTTTACATTTGCAACTTCTTCTTACATCTAACATCTACCATCAACTCAACTGTCAAAAAATTAAAAATAAAGACACATAATTTAGCTAATAAACAGATAAAAATATTGGTTTACAGCAAATATTTATAATTGAAATAATTGTTGCTTTGCTAGAAAAAACCCAATTGTTAGTGTAGTATATTTAAATTATAGAAAGCATTTTAGAGAAAGATGTAAAAAATTTTTAACTGGATTTTTATATGACGCAAATTTTTAGTCAAATATTGGTTTATATTTTTCCACATAAACAAGGCGAATTCATACGTTAGTCCAGCTAATTATTTTTTGCGGTCCCTTCTTTTGCTAATGTCTTGTCAAAAATAAATTGTTTTATATACGCTAGTGAATGCCAAAGATGTTGTAGCTGTTGCTGTACTGCTCCCATCTGATATGAATTCGTCTTGCACATAAATGACATGTTTCAGTGATGTCACTAAATTAATCGAAAGATGTAAAATGAAAGAAACTGAGATAGGAACCAGAGACTGACAAAAAGTACTTATAAAATAAATATAGTTAAGTATTTACACATATTTTTGGGTATTAGTTATACCTATACTTATAACACAGAAAACACCTATACATACAATCAATACTTATAACAAACGTTATTTATACACAACGAACTTAAAAATGTATACGTAATGCATGTATGAGTACAACTGGTTGTAAGTAGATAATGTGAAGGGTATCTGTCATACCCATACTTATAACTACCTAATACTTACAAGTATGGAAAAGTACTTATAATACTATAAGTATACTTATAAGTAAAACAACTACTTTTCGGAATTGTGTGTATAAAAAGGTGGATGATGTTTGGCAATATTTTGTTTATAACCGAACATTGGTTAAGTATAGAGAACCAAAATAATTTTTATATTAAGATGAAGGAATGAATAAACGTATTTTTAAATTGTAAAATAATTAATACATATAGTTACATATATTTATAAAATATTCTAAGTATACTTAGAGTATTTACATACTTGTACTTATTCCTACTCTGTATTTACAAGTATGGGTATAGCCAATACTTTATTCAACTTTTACTTTTAATTAGTTGAATTGCGAAAAAAAATGAATAAGTATGCGAACACTTATTCTCTGCCTATACTTGTAGTTATTTAAGTTGAAATTGATGATTGTTTGAGCATTTATACATGTTTGGCCTCAAATACTTAATTAGTACTAAAAATTATACTTTTGTCATTCTTTAAATTTTTGTTTGTGATTTCTAAGCGTGAAAATATTTAATTTTTGCAAATTATATTTTGCAAAAATAATTCATGTAGAGACACGTTCCTGACACAGATTTATTATATGTTTCTATACAAATCAGTCGATTTTTTTTAAAGAAGAAAACTAATGTCGATATTTAATTTTGTAAGAAAGGAATAACAAATTTTTTTTTCCTTTTTATATTTTTTATGTTATTTAATGTTGTTTTTTTATTTAATACAAACCCTTTTGCTTCAATTTAGGTCGTTACATAGTTTTTTTATTTCCAACAAACTTTCGAAAATTTCGATTGTGGTGACTATCGATTGTTTGCTAGCTCTAGTAGCAATAGCAATAGCCAAAATAAAAAAATCCTTTCTGCTTTTAAACCCTGATTTGCTTTATCTAGAGTGTGCATCAAGCGAAATATAGTGGAGGATTTTGTGGTTTTGTAGTTAAATTAAAATCATCAATACTTAATAAAATCAATCAAAACATTCTACTTGAATAAAAAATTATAAATTTTACAGAGGTTTAATAATGTTGGCATGTTTTAAGAATAACGTGAACTTAAAATTATTATTTAATGTTTTATTTGAGAAACAAGACCGAACCCAATTGGAGTTATGTATTTCAAGGAAAATATACTTACATCCATAAATAATTAAAATACCAATTTTTTAAGAGAGAGTGAAGAAGCGAAGAATTGAGAAAAAATATGGATTTGCATCAGGGATGGTAAATTACATTTTCAAATTGTATCAACCAACTCTTTAAATTGTACTTTTCAAACAGAAATTGTACTAAGCAAATTTTGTTTTTGAATTTAAATTTCAAATCAACCTTAATCGGGATATTAGAAAATTTTATTCATCGGATCGAAATAGAAGAGATGTGCGAAATCCCACTCTAAGTATGCAAATGTTAAACTAAATTTACAACCATAGCTCTGAAGTCTTCTGAGATTATAATGAATCTGGCAAGGATCCCCGGTATATCGTCATTTCATGCAATCTCTAAAATATCGACAGAAGAGCTGGATAATTTAATTATTTTCTTTAATTGTAATTGTAGTTCTAGTAGGGTACCCAGAAAGGTTTTACTTGCTATTTTCGTTAAGTTCATCATTATTTTGATTTCTTTCATTTTCTATCTTAACGATTCAAATCTAAGTCTAAGATAGTTGCCCTATTTTCGTTTCGTCGGTAATACAGAGAAACCCTTATACTGGAATTTTTCGGTTAAAAGTTTAGTATTTGTGTAATAACAAATAAGAAGGGTCACTTGAATTTTCCTCAGATCATTCACCCAATATTGTCTATATATGGAACCAACAAAATATCGTGTCACTAACAACTAGCACAAGCATTAATTGGTTAAAATATAGAAAGTTTCTCAGAACTCATTATTCGGAAAACATACCGCTAAGAACACCAGAAGACGTGGACCAGAGTCTAATTGATTTTGATCAAAACCTTAAATCAGCTGCCCAACATGCAACAGAAACCAGACAACCAGCGAGCGGCTTTTAGCTGAAAAAAGAAAAATTCGAAGAGAGTGGCAATCACACAGATCTTCTCAACTCAAATCTAGTCTTAAAGATTGCAGGAAGCGGCTAAGACAGCTACTAGAATCTCGAAGAGTAGCATTTCTGAAAAATTACTTGGAAGACCTCGACTCAACTGCACAATCAGATTATTCATTATGGCGTGCATGTAGAAACCTTAAAAGACCAGTCGTACGTAAGGCTCCCTTGCGAACTTCTTGTGGAACCTGGGCAAGAAATGATACCGAAAAAGGCAATTTGTTTGTTGATCATTTGAAAAAGGTTTTCACTCCAAATATGTGTACTGATATAGTTGAGTTGCCACTAGTAGGAACTAGCGCCGCAGTACCCCTAAGATTTGAATTTAGCGATATTGAAAGGGCAATAAGGGATTTAAACACCAAAAAAGCCCCTGGCGTTGATAAAACAAGCAACAAATTGTTATTTGAGTTGCCCCGTATAGGTCGCAGAATTATTATTTTTGTTTTCAATGCCATCTTACGTCTTGAGTACTGTCCCACAGAGTAGAAGTTCTCTTTGATTACTATGATTCCTAAACCAGGAAAAGACCACACAAAAGTAGAATCATACAGACCTATAAGCCTTTTATCAAACGTGTCAAAGATGTTTGAGAGAATATTAATAACTAAGCTGAATCCAATTCTAAGCGCGAAAGGTTGTTTCCGAACCACCAATTCGGATTTAGAAAACAACATAAGTACGATCTAACAAATACACAGATTAGTAAATGTAATTAAAAAGACCTTTGAAAAAAAATACAGTTTTGCACTTTTTATTGACGTTTCTCAAGCATTTGATAAGGTTTGGCACGAACCCTAATATGTAAGTTAAAGCTGAACTTGCCCGAAAACCTTTATAAACGCTTAAAAAATATATAACGAATAGAAAGTTTTTACTAAAAGAAGGAGATTTTTTAAGCTCGCCACAGCTCATTGAAGCCGGAGTTCCCCAAGGTAGGGACCAATTTTATATTTACTGTACACATCAGATATGCCAATTAGCACCCGAGTCCACACATCAACATTTGCAGATGACACAGCTTTTTTAAGTAGCGCCCAAGTAGCGTCACAACTTTTATAAGACCAAATACTCAGCTTGGAAAAATGGTTAGAAAAATGGAGAATAAAGGTGAGTGAACAAAAATGTACTCATATAACTTTCACCTACTCACTGCGTTGGGACTCATGCCCTCGTATTCGCATAAATAACCAAAGGTTACCGCAGCTTTCAGACGTCTATCCGAAGCAAGTACAATAAAATAACCAGCTAGATTCAGTGTACCTGCTTCAAACTTCATTGAACAGACGCGCATCAGGATTTTTACACTGAGTTTACATTTGACAATGTTGTCATGACAATAGCAATACATACACACTTTTTCACTAGTAGTGCATCTACACTTGAGCGAAATCTAATACTTACGAGATTTTGAATAAAATCTAATTGTTTTTACTAGATTTCCCATACAAATCAAAATCTATTTCGTCACTAGATTTTGACGAAATCTATCTAAAATCTACTGGTACTTAAAAATGCAATTGTGGTTTTTCTTAAATTGTACTAAAAAATACAACTGTTTACAACAAAAATAAAACTGGAGTGGCCTACACTCAACTTTACCATATCAAATGGAAATAGATATTTTTATGGATATATGTATTACATAAAGAATAAAAGTTCAAAGTTTATTCGAATCGAAAAATTAATTATTTTCGATTTGGGGTGTTAGATAAACTACCCCTTGCTTCTTTCCGATTATGGCCAAAATTTATACAGCTCTTCATCTCCATAAACCAAAGGCACATAGTGAACTTCATTTTGATATGTCATACGGTATGACTTGTAGAGCGTTTACAAAATTTGGGACTAAGTAAACTACCCCTTGCCCCTTCCCGATTATGCCCTAAATTTGTACTGCTCTTCATCTCCATAACCCAAAGGTACATACTAAATTTCGTTTTAATATGTTTTACGGTATGACCTGTCGAGCGTTCACAAAATTTGGGGGTAAGGAAACTACCCTTTGTCCCCTCCCGATTATGCCCAAAAACTGTACAGCTCTTCATCTCCATATACCAAAGGCACGTACTAAATTTCATTTTGATATGTCAAAGGGTATGACCTGTACAAACTACACAAAAAAAGTGGCATACACAACTCAGAGACATCGTCGCAAAAAGGATTCAGGGGTCCTCAAAACGTAGAAATCCGTCGAAATCCCGACATCGATTTTTTTCATGATTACTGTACTTTACCTTTTACTACGTATGGTAAAGTAAAAATGACATTTTAATTAAAAAACAATAAAAATAATTTAAATTAAAACAATAAAAGAATAATTTAATTCATTAATTGAAAAAATAAGTTAAATTAAATAAAAAAAATGAGTTGCAATTTGAAAATAAGAGGTAAGTTAATGAAATGGAAAGATTGAAATCTTGCTAGTGTCAAAAAAATAAATGTAAAAGATTTCAAACGTAATCTTCTAGATTTCGAGGTAGTGTAAATGCACTATAATGCATGCATATTTTCTCAATTGTCTCAACTGCTGTCTTGAATGTTTTTAAGAAAGTACATATATGGGACAATGATTTGACGTATGCTGACAATAATTCAAATTTTGTGTACAGAAAAAATTCAAAAGGGAAAAATGTGAATATTAACAAAAAAAAACTTTTAAAAGCTAAATAGAAAAGTTTTTTGGAAGCATCTGCGATAATTCCAGTGGGTGTCACGAATCGTTTTTCTGAAATTTAAGCGAAATGCAGAAGATTTTCATAAAATAATGTTTTACTAGAAGTCGCAGCCAGACAGGATGAGTCCATTGAAGTAAAATTCACTCCAAGTGTCACAATGTGGTTGAACGAACCAATGGGGTTTTAAAAAATACATGGAGGTGCATTCTTGTTGCTAGAGTGCTGCCCTTCGTTCCAGAAAAGTTAGTCAAAATAAGAAATGTTTGCTGTGTGTTATCGGGAATAATTTCTACTAAATTACTATCCAAATTAAACTTTATAAGTAAATACATATGTATGTATGTAAATAAATACATACTTGTTTTGGACGACAACTTGTTAAGTAACATAACTTTGTCACATTTTATTAAAAGAAAATTAAAGAAATTAAAAGGAAAAAGTTTAAAAAAACTTATATTTTAAACTGTTTCTTGATGTTGACAAGAAAGTAAGAATAAATTACCATATTTATCACACTTTTCATAAAAAATATTAATTACTTACATATGTTTTTTTGGCATAACGCCCTTTGAATTTTGTGACGAAATTATTTCCAAAATTTATCATTACATTCTCCCTTAATTCGTAACAGCTACTTCTACCCCGGGGAAAAATGTTCCATTTTTGAAGTTCATTTATTATCAGATTTTATTTAGAAAAGGGGAATAGGGAGAAAATTTTAAGAGATGTTCTATTCATAGTTGGGGTGATAATAAAAATGCAGAGTGTAGTTATTTTTATCACACCGTCAAAACAGTGAATACTTTTATAGTTCTGCAAGAACGATGGCTAAAGAAAAAAGTATAAGATAACAGTTATAACGAGGAACTTTATTGATTATTATCTCTCCGATAAAATCCTAACTTTAGCTATTGGCAAGTTATAATGCCTTAAAATGGCATTTGAGAAAAGTTACAAATATTTTGTACTATTTTTCTAATTTTTTTGGTGTAATAAATCTTTTTTCTTTTTTTGTTTTCACTTTCACGAGTCAGCAGAGGTCAAGGTAAACTTAGCTAAAGTAAACTTTAAAGTGAGCTTTATTTATTTTCGTTTTCAAATTCTTTAGAAAACATGAAAAAAGACCAGCTTAAAAAAAGCACAAAAGCTTAGTGAATTGTAAAAAAAGTTGAAAATATTCCGTGGTAAAAATTAAAATGTCGATAATAATAATTGTGGTAAAACATAAAGGCCAGCAAAAATACGATAACTTCGAAAGTTAAAGAAAGGTAAGATCATTTGTCCATCCCGTCTTTACTAGGCATCGAATTGAATAAGACATAAGCATAACGCCATAACAGATGGCGCTGTTTTAAAATAAAACTAAAACGTCATTGTCATGTTATAAAAGAGCTTTTATAGCTAATGGTTTAACAACCATGTTAAGTAAGACGTGGAAAAAACATTAACATGGCAGTCTACACTTAACACTAATATGATGTTAGTGCTAATGTTTTTCATTTTATTTCTCACGTAGACGTGGGACAACGTACACTTGTAATAACCAAAAGATGTAAATCCGATAACATTCTACCTTCTATTATTGGAGGGCACAGAAGCTCATAGCTGACAGTACGGTATCCAACTCAGTTGACCCTCTTAAACATCAACACTATTCAATACACAGATAATGTGATTTTTAGCCAAACACTTCGTATGTGAAATCAACTCCCCGTATAGGTGATCAATGTGGTAAAATTCAAATCATATGTTCACAAACACTATTCCGTCTAACGACCCTCTTAAAACCAAATTTGCTAGTTCTGACATAATGCACTGCAGGAGTACTGGTCATCCCCTAAATATTTAAAATATTGAAAAATTGAACTAACAGTCACTAATTAAAATCGCTAAAGATCGGAATAAATGTGTACGCCCTTCTCATAACTCTGTTCACAATATTTTTTTATATGATTTCATTTTTTTTGTTTTTTTAATTTAATTCTTCTAAAACACTGTCTTCATACAATGTATGTACTCACTTTCATATTTACCCTGCAGGAAATGTCAATAGTGAAACCAGTACTAGTGACTTATAATACCCCAGACAATTCTATTTACTATAGACATTTAACATTTGCTTCTATTGACTAGGTAGTTCTTTCGGGACCATATATAGACATTGGAACTAGTGATTTACTACTAGTGATTACATTTAAGTAATTCTACTCCACTTTTTCTGCATTAGATGTAATAAAATCAGATTATGTGATTAAGTTATGTGATTTTTAGAACAAATCTTATAATAAATTGTGAACTTTAATAGATTTCTTTTCTCATCGAAGGCAAACATAAATATGTACACTCTTTGTTGACAATGTCGAAAAAAAGTTAAGTCTAATATGGCGTTCACACTTACACAGATGTTTAAGCAGTTTTGAAGTGTTTAAGATCAAAACTTGTTTTCTCACTTCAAACTGAGGTGTTTTAGATTTAAACACTTCGCAAAACACTTCCAAGTCAGAGTTCGGATATAATCTTGAGGGGAGTTCAGTTATTTTTTGCATTTTTGTGTTAACTAAACATGTTTCATAATGGCGGCAAATCATTAAAAATTGTAAACAAAGTGCATACATAAGCAAGTTTTTTTATGTAAATAAATTAGTTTAAATAAATATAAAAACTTCCAATATAATATTAACTTCTTTTTTCCAGATGTATTGTCGTTCAAAAATTTGTTTGTTGTTTTTGCAAGCATCTCAATTTGTTGCAAAGGACTTCAAATGTTTGACAGTTTATACGAAAACTATTTGTAAATACTCCATCATTTAGTACTTGGCAATTGACTTCCAAAATCATTTTGTTCGGTTCTACGAGTAATAAAATTAGTTCGTATCTGATAATAGTAATTAAAATAAATATTACCAGTTGCCACAATCCTTTCACATAGTTTAAACCGTTAAGAGTTGTATTTGCTCCATTTTCAAATTTCATATATTTTTAATTGTTTATTTACATACATAGCTCATCAAGGTTCATTACTATTATTCCACTATTTGTTTTTTATCCATTTATTTAAAGTACGATACTTTATTTTCTGTCATACTTATAAGAATGTATTGGTCAAAAAATTTGTATTAGTGTTGATTTTTAAAAATGTTACCCTATAGCACTAAAGTGCACATAATACTAATAGTTGTATAAAATGATGAAATAAATTTCACCTGACAAATGCCAACAAAACGTAATTTATTGTTTGTTAAAATTTATTAATAATTTAATGTGTTAAATATTAGTTAATAAATTTTGAATGTGAAGATTTTAATTATATAATTATATCGCGTAATAGTGTCTAAATGCGAGTGAAAGTTTTACACCCTACCCGTATGTATGTATATATATATATATATATATATATATATATATATATATATATATATATATATATTTTATTTTTTTTGAATTATTCATTTTGCCGATTATGACTTGGCCTTCTAAAAAATGGCTTATTAAAGTTTTGCATCAAAATATTTTATTTTTCACTATAAAAATAGAATAAATACTTAATTTCAAAGAACAAATTACTAAAGTTATACTAAAAAAAACATTTTTCTCTTACACAAATATTCTTTCAGTTTGCAAGTGGTGCCCTTGAACTACTTCAAGTACTACTCCTCATCAGCACTAGTATTTTGTAATGAAAGTTCTAACCCTGTTTTTTTTTGCAGCCTTTGTAGTTCTAGTAATTGTACTAATAGCTTTTAGACAATTATTGCCTAATCTCCTGCAGGGCATGTATGTATGTATGTATGTATATATATTGTATTTGTCTTCATGTGTTGTTTGTTTGAAATTGAAGACGTGTTTGTTTAATTAAAAACGTGCTCAGTTTCAAGTCAATGTTTTCATTCTTAAAATAACAGTTGAGATCCAACTGAGGGATCGTACGGTTGTTTTATGCAATAGAATCGCATCGAAAAAATATTCAAGTTTTTGCAATTGTAATTTGATACGACGATACAAAATTAAAATAAATAAACAAAGAGAAAAAAGAACTCGAGTAAGAACTGATTTGAAAATAATAATATTTTAGAAACTCATTACAAACTAAATTTTGAACACACGATCAATTACTTTTTCTTACTTTTTACAATTGACGATGTACTTAAACTATTGTTTGGATATTTACTTTATTTATTATAGATATTTACTGTTGCCATAATAATAAATGAAAGTAAATGTCATGGTATTATTTCCAAAAGTAATAATTTACATATGAAGAATGGAAATTATACAAACTTAAAAAAAAAAACAGTTTTTGGCAAACTAAAATAATACTTGCAAAAAAACCGACTTCAAAACAGACAAACGTAAAACCATGTTTCTTTAAGTCGGTAATTATACAATAATTATATTATATTCGAGGAAGATTGTAGCGGGATTTTTTATATGTCGTAGCACAAACTGTCAATTCAGATAAAAAAACTATTTTTTTAATGCAATAATCTAATGCAAATATAAGTCGATTTTATACCGGGGGAGCAGTGCTTCCGGAGTATATAAGGGCACAAGACCCCAGGGTTCTGGTCTTTTTCAGGTCAAACCAATGCCAAACGACTGTCTGTGTATAGCGGATCAAAAGTTTGGCTATATACATATTGGGACACCCTGTAATTTCCGAATTCAAATTTTATACTTGTTATAGCGGTCGTAGTAATACAGGTTCATTGTAAATTTCAACCGTCTGTCTGTAACGTTTTATAAGTTTGGACATATACATCAAATATTTATACTTATTATAAGAGATAAAGTAATGGACATTCTGTCTAATTGTTAAGTGTCAATAACTGTTCAAAAGATAGGGCCATATATATCAAATGACGTCACCTATTGGGACACCCTTTAAATTGGAATTTAAATATAAATACTTTTTATAGAGGACTTTGTCATACAGATTCTTCGTAAATTTTAACTGTGTGTCCATATACAATAAATTACATCAACATTGGGACAAACTTTAATTTCCAATTTTAAATATTTTTACTAGTTGTTATACAGGACATAGTAGTGAACATTCTGTCTAATTTTCAAGTGTTTGTCTATAACAGTTCCAAAGATGAGGACATAATGGTCAAATTACATCAATAATGGGGACACCCTTTAATTTATAGATCCAAATTTTATACTTGTTGTAATAGCGGACTAAGCAATATAGGTTCTTTGTAAATTTCAAATGTCTATCTATAACAGTTGAAAAGTTTGGCCATATATATCACTTTTACATTAACTATTGGGACACCCTTTTATTTTAAAACTTATATTTTACACTTTTTATTATATCGGACTTAGCAATACAAGTTCTTTATAAATTTCAACTGTCTGTCTATAACGGTTAAAAAGTTTGGCTATATATATATCAAATTAAACCAACTCATGGGAAAGCCTTTAATTTCTAATTTTAAATATTTAAATTTTAGACATAGTAACGAATATTCTGTGCAACTTTCAAGTGTTCGTCTATAACGGTTCAAAAGGTAAGATCATAAAGGTTAAATTACGTCACCTAAGGGGTCACCCTTTAGTTTTGAATTAAATTTTTTAATTAATTTTTGTTATTGGGAGCTATAGTGATACGCACTTTCTTTAATTTTCAATTATTGACCTATAAAGTTCATAATACAGGTAAAAAACATGTATGTTGTATGGGGACACCCTTTAATATTTTAAATTTAAAACTTGTTTTAAAATGGGACCATAAAATCTGTAACCATAACCTTTCTAATAGTTCTGAAGGCACAAACATACAAAAAAAAAGCAACACACAGACGAATTGATAACCTCCTTCTTTTTTTGAAGTCGGTTAAAAAGAAAAAGAATCTGAATCTGAACACAATTAAATGAATATAAAATAGTCGCTGCAAAATTTAAAATTTATTTTGAACCAAAAAGAGCTGTTTAGGAATGACCAAGGCCTATAAAATATTTAAACAACTGAAAGAATTTAAAACTCTTTTTTAATTGCCATTATCGCCAATGAATTTAAACAGTTTTGAGATATTGATAAACGTAGATATTTTTTCGATTAATTTGAATTTAGTAAAATTACATTTACCTGTGGCTTTGTTATCACTTAACATTAGGAAAAGTTTTTCACATTAAAAAAATAAATTTGTATGATTTCTCGATAGGTATAATTTTATGTTTTTCGAACATTCTCTAATTTTAAAATGAAGTCCTTAAAGTGTCCATATCGTCCTTAAACTCGAGTTTCATATGAGACCGCGAAAATAGAAAGGGTCCTAAGGGTCCTAAAAAAGAAGAGCCGTTTAAAGTTTACCTTTTTTCATCGATTTTTATGAGTTTTTTTTATGAATCCAAAATTAACGATTATTAAAAAATTTTATTATTATTTTTACACCTACAACTAGAGTTGGAATAAACCAGCCAGTGTAGAAATAATGTAAGAAAATATAAATTCACTCTTTGTTATTATTGTTTTGTTTTTGAGCTTTGTTACTTGTTGTTAAATTGTATTGACATAATTCTTATTTAGTCAAATAAATTTCTCAACTTAAAAGAGTAACTCCAGCTCATCTAAAATTTGGGTTTGGTTAAGGTTTCCTGATGATGCTCAGTGTTCCCAGATATTGCTATAAAATCATATAAATTGAGTTTTGATAGATTGAGTTTTTACGTTACCATTTCTGGGGATAAATTAAAAGTGTTTCAACAAATTTAATTATTTTAAAACATTGTTATTTTTTCTGGTTGTAGTATTTTCATTATTGAACTAATTTGTAAAGAGTGATTTTTTAAGAGCTTGAGAACTTTTTTTAAAAAAAAAACGCATAAAATTTGCAAAATCTCATCGGTTCTTTATTTGAAACGTTAGATTGGTCCATGACATTTACTTTTTGAAGATAATTTTATTTAAATGTTGACCGCGGCTGCGTCTTAGGTGGTCCATTCGGAAAGTCCAATTTTGGGCAACTTTATCGAGCATTTCGGCCGGAATAGCCCGAATTTCTTCGGAAATGTTGTCTTCCAAAGCTGGAATAGTTGCTGGCTTATTTCTGTAGACTTTAGACTTGACGTAGCCCCACAAAAAATAGTCTAAAGGCGTCAAATCGCATGATCTTGGTGGCCAACTTACCGGTCCATTTCTTGAGATGAATTGTTCTCCGAAGTTTTCCCTCAAAATGGCCATAGAATCGCGAGCTGTGTGGCATGTAGCGCCATCTTGTTGAAACCACATGTCAACCAAGTTCAGTTGTTCCATTTTTGGCAACAAAAAGTTTGTTAGCATCGAACGATAGCGATCGCCATTCACCGTAACGTTGCGTCCAACAGCATCTTTGAAAAAATACGGTCCAATGATTCCACCAGCGTACAAACCACACCAAACAGTGCATTTTTCGGGATGCATGGGCAGTTCTTGAACGGCTTCTGGTTGCTCTTCACTCCAAATGCGGCAATTTTGCTTATTTACGTAGCCATTCAACCAGAAATGAGCCTCATCGCTGAACAAAATTTGTCACATTTGAACATTTCGAACCGAACACTGATTTTGGTAATAAAATTCAATGATTTGCAAGCGTTGCTCGTTAGTAAGTCTATTCATGATGAAATGTCAAAGCATACTGAGCATCTTTCTCTTTCGCACCATGTCTGAAATCTCACGTGATCTGTCAAATACTAATGCATGAAAATCCTAACCTCAAAAAAATCACCCATTATTATCGATGGTAACACAATTTTTTAAAAATATAAGATCTGATTGGAAGCGTTTTAACATTTTGTGCAATAAACTTTTTAGATATAAAAAGCACGTTTTTGAATTAAAAGAACAGTGGAGCATCTACAGATTTCAGTTCTATCTTAAAATCGCAAGTAATATCCATTTCATAAAGGGTAAATTTAATGAGTTAACTTTTGCTGCTTAAATTATTTTCGTTACATCTTTTTCATCTTCATTTGATAGTTATACTTTAAATTTTAAATAACGAACAATTAAAATTATTATATCATTACAATAATCGAAAAAGTATAAATAAAATAATAATAAAATTACAATAATCGAAAAAGTATATGAAATCAAAATAATAATCCCCAACAAATCCCCAAAATATTAAAGTTATCCTTAACGAATTCCTCAACCACCAAACCTAATTTTTAATCCCCATTACTAAAAAGAAATCCTCGATTTGGGGATAAATCCCCTAAACTGCCAACACTGATGATGCTAAATTAAACACTATGCGAAATGGCCATCCAGACAAGCTTCCCGTAGCAATCAATTTTTGTGAATTTGTAATTTGGGTTAATAGCACGCTATTATTTAAAAAAAAATATTTTCCGGTACTTAAATTAAACATTGAAAAACCAATTTTTGACTTTAGAAACAGTTAGGGGACTTCTGGGATCACTTCCTGTCAATTTATCACTAAATTTTACCCCAACTAAAAAATAATGGTTAACCTTTTAAAATGGTTCACTAAAAGACTTGTCGCGCTATTTGTAGCTCTTTTTGACTACCTCTGACTCGAAATTTTTCCCTTTAGCACTTTTTCAAAAACAAAAAGGAGCTAACGTAGCTCTTTTCAATCTTATTAACAGCACGATTGGTACTTTATGCTTTGTTCGATGAATTTTCCCATTTTGCCCTTTAGTCTTTCATCTTTGTTATCGATAACATAATATTTTATTTAATTCATATAAAATATGTCTTACCAAGTTGTACTACCTGTTGTTCAAGTTATGATTAAAGCTAATTTGGAAAAATAAATTTAAAAAAAAAAAACATATGTATGTACATCGAGCCAACATATTATATAAAAAATATACATACATATGTATGGCCAGAAGAAGAAAATAATAATTTGACTATTTTTGAAAATGACTGTTTATTTTCGAAAATTTGTGATATTTCAGAAGTTTTTTTATTACAAATAACAACAATATCTATAGTTCCGTTTAAAATTTCCATATTTGGTTTAAAAAATTTAAGACACAATGGAACGACTAAAGAAGGAAATATAATGGCCGAATTGAAAAACAAATCTTTTTTCGTGATCTATTTAGAAAAATTAAATGCTGTAAAGCAGTGTATATATGAAAAAGTCAGTAACATAAAAACACCTGTAAATAGAAGAAAAATATTAAATATACGTGACCCGGCCTATGAAAACGTAGCTTATGACTCAAAAAAAAATTTCCACTTTTTGTTGTTGTTGTTGCATTGTTTATCTTTAACAGCTAATTTTTCGAAATTTTGTTTTTGAGTCATAAGCCACATTTTCCCTTTTCATAGACCGGGTCACATATACATAAATATTTAAAGAAACAAATGAAAATCTACTTGATTTACTTTCGTCACTTAAAAGTAAATAGTAAAATTAAATAATATAATAATGAATTTCGATTTACAAAATACTGAAAAATTGAAATTGTGTCATAATCGAAAAGGTTCGGATTCGGTTTATAGAACAGGGATGATTTTAATTTCAACATGAACCTATGAAAATATTTGTATTTTTTTAAATGTAAGTGAACTTTTTGTAAATGTAATGTAACAATAAAATAGACTGAAAAAAACATTATTTTTTAAATTAGCGCTTTTTATCTCTTTTTGACCACTTAGTCGACGCGTTGGGTCTTTGAAAAGCTGGCATCCCTGCTTTAAAGTTTTCAGAAAATTTTGAAAAATATTATATTTTTTCTCTACTTGACTTCAATGCAGAAAAACCGAATTTTCGACACGAAATCGGCTTCAGCGGAGTCCGGGATCACTTGAACCTACCACTAGATCCTTTTCTCTGTGCGGCGTCACATATGCTCGGAATAATGTTCTATTAATTATGTGCAAGTACATCACTAATATTTATCGTCATACTTTGCCGAAAGATCTCCTATTCTAGCCTCTTCACACTGGTCAACATTTTAGTGAAACGTATGGAAGATGTGGTTTACATTCACAACATCTACTATACACTCAACTGTCAAGAAAAAAAGTGAAAAGAAAAACGCAAAATTTTTGTGATTAAAAAAATTTGCTGTAATCAAAGAAGATTGTTAATGAAGAGTATTCAAGTTAGAGAAATCATTCTGGTGAAGAAATGAATATATGTATGTATGTATGTATGTATGTACGTATGACGCTCATTTTTATATAAAATATTACTTTATATTTTCTTGAACATGTCATTGATGTAGTGAAGCCACCAAAATACATAATCGAACTTATTGACATTTTTCTAGTAATACCTCTTTTACAATAGGATAGTAATGCAACAAACACTCTACCTCTTCAACCCCTTGCCTACAAATCTCGTCTGTCTGCCCATTTTCTGTCCTATTGTAAAAGAGGTATAACGAAGATAAAATTATCGAACGTTGGAATATTGAATGTATTAACCCGAATTAAATTAAACGCAATCGCTTTTATTTGCTTTCTATAAAAAACTCTAATATATTTTTATAATTTCTTTTTGGCAACCTTTTGCTGGCCTACTCAATTAAACAGAAAAACAATTTTTAAAGTATTTCAAAAACAAAGTATAAAACTCAGTGTTGCCACATCGAATAAAATGTACAAAAAACTAAAATCTATCCATAATTCAAAATTTTGTTAAAATCCATCCTGTAGTTTTTACGCAATGCGAACACAAAAGAAAAGCAACGTCAAAAACGTCAAATAATGAAAAAAACGTAATATCTTCAAAGCATGCTAAACTGTACAATTTAATTATTTTTAATAATTTGGAAATCCTATCCGATTTCTCATGTTTATATGGTTGAAGAAAACTAAAACGGACACTGTCAAGTTTAATGGCAATAATAGGATGTACCTTACCTTAAGTTTTAAACAAAGCCCAAAATTAGGCAAGGTTTTAGATTTTTCTTGAACCTAAATCTATTATTATAGAATTTGTGAAAAGTTTTAATATGCCGCGAAAATTGTCTACCATTTTGAACAAATTTTCCAAAGAAAAAATTTCTATTTGAAAAATTAAAAAATGTACCCTTATCCCGAAAATAGCAAATGAAAAAAATATTATATGTATGTATGTATTTTTACAAATAATTAAAGAGGCATAACATTTTTGTATATGGAAGGTTTGTAAATCTGTGAGTATACATTTGTATAGTACCTTTATCAGTGTAGCGGCGCACAAAGGACCATTCGGTTTTTGTTAAAGGGGTTACCAGGGCAAATCAATTAACCAGGTGGGGACAATGCGAATTCATCAATTTGCTGCTTTGTTCGAACTGTCAAAATTCCATGTATAAAATATTGTTATTATTATTTTTTATGTGTGACATTTGACATTTCCAGCAACTTAGCAAATTACTAAGTACATATGTCATTGATTTGCCGTGGGAGCTACCTTAAGTCATTGTTTTAAGCTAACAAGCCAACTTTTTTTTTAAATCATATTTTATTTATTGAATCTTTAAATATATTTTTGAACTAACAATAATTACTCATATCTTAAGTCTAAAACAAAAATAAATATACTTGTTATGTCCAGCCATTGCTTGACAAAAAAAAAAGATGTATGTTTCACGGTTGCTTCTATCATTTGCGGGTCATCCCTCTGATGTTCGGGTGAGAGAAGAAATGTCCCTCCTTCTCAGACGAATGTAACCACCTTCATGTTGCGAGCCAGCGGATTTGGATGTGTTTCAAGCTTCTTCAAATATGGTACTGCATATTTCGCTAATTCTGATTCAACTGTTGGCACAAGCCAATTTGGTTAACGAAAAATTGGCCCCGAAGCCATGTTAGTTTTTATTTGTATATTTTTAATACAAAATTGGTATAATTTAATATAAAAAATTTAAGTACCAAGTACTTCTCTTTAGATAATTAAGCAAGCTGTCAAAATCATTGAGGGCTAGAGCACCCATGCAATACATGGGATTTTCAAAAAGATTTATGCACTCCGCGTGCAATGTTGGTTATTAATGGGTTAATTACTGTGATGTGCATAAAAATTTCGGTTCTAAAAAGGGAACCGGCCAGACCATCGCATTCAAGTGTTTCCACCTTAATCGCCTTAAAAAGCGGTAAATTAGATGTGTGGCTTTATTTATCAGTAATTCTTAAACTGAAGATTTTCGTGATTTAGTTATATAAACTTTATTTTTTGTTCTAAATAAATATTTTTTTTCATACAAACCTGTAGCCCACGATAGACCGTTAGTGCATTTTTAGCGGTTCAATTTCAAATGTACCTTAAAACTGAAATTTGCGTGGTTCTCATTTATTTTTGAAGGCTTGCAAATACATACATATACTCATCATCATGCGATATCGCAATTTGTGCTCATTTTATATGTGAAAAAAGTTTTTTGGAATTGTCTCCATTTTATGGGTTAGTGACCAAAATAAGTACGCCATTAGGTAATTTGCGTAAGTGTCAGTGAATCAGTTCGATATTAACAAACATAATATTTTACCGATTAAAAAAATATTCGATTAATCGATTAGTTTGTATGTTGTTTTGAACTTGATTTTATTTATACACACTATTGAAGATTCATTTATTTTATGATTAACGCACCAGAAAATGACTCTCTCGTCTAAAAGAATGGTAATAAACTTCTAAGATTTTGAAATAATGCAAATTCCAAAAAAATAAGATCTTTGCATCTTTGCGGTCTATTGTGGGCCCTAGCAAAATATTATAAATTTTTGAATTTTTATTCAACAAGACTTTTTCTGTATATGAATATTAAAAATGAAATTATGGTTGGTAAATACATATATTTGGAAAGTATAAATATGGATTGGCTGACATGTCGAAGAATATAATTTAAATTAATCATCAGACATTTGTTTCTTATGAATTTATGTATTTTCTATTTTTCTTATTGTTTTTGTTGTGTGGTTGTGAATTTCTAAGAAATTTGTTCAATTGTTTAGAAAAAAAAAACGCAAGAAAGTCGGTCGGTTGTTGATTCCCCGACTGAATATACAATTAAATTTTAAATTCTTGTATGACGGTTTGATTGCCTATTTGCCGGCATGTTCAAAATATTGTGCCAAAGTGTTTGTCTGATTTAATTTAATTTATTTTCTTTTATTTTGGATAAAGCTCTTTTTTACATCGTTAGGTGAAATACAAAACCACATAACTAACATATTTACATTTTTATAGGAGAATGTTTTCGTTATAAATTAAACATTTGAGTCACTTATGTCAAATCAACAGAAAAAGAATTATTTTTTGAAACTTTTTTATACATATGTACATACATACATACATACATACATATGTATATTCCTTAACTCCCTGAATCCAAATATAATTAAAAAAAATTAATAAAAATAGAAAAATGTCCCTTTTTTGCATATGCGCTCGTGGCTGAAATATATTCAAATTCCAGTTTTATAAGCCCTAGAGAGTTGAGTTAATGCCCATTTAATTCATATTAATTTATTTCAAACTGAAAAAATCACTGATCAGAACACCTGGGTCGGATGGAAGATTAATAGTGTTCTATGTACACAAATGGAAGGTCACAGGATAAATTACAATTCTCAACTTGCCGCGACGAACCAACACCTATGCCCCCCAGTATATTCGTGCCAATTCCCAAACAATTTCCTCATTTTAATAAATTTTAATATTATTCCACAATTTCACCAAATACATATGTATGTAAGTATATTCCCCGGGGGCACATGGTTTGTTTGCCTTCTAACACATTCCGGGGTACATGGGAGCCCCATGGGGCTTGCATAGGATCTTAAAATGAATGATAAGAACATTTGAGTTTTGACCACTATCCAAACAACTGGTACCATGGGAATCGGTAGACCCACAGTGATTTCCCAAAATTTATGTAACCGGTTGTTTATGAGACCCTTCTGGCGTAATATGGTAGATGTTGTTGGGACTTAAATAGCAAGTACGCCGGTTAGTCCAGTGTGTTGTTACACTCTCAAAAGACACCAATAGCATGTCAGTAGTTTAGATAGCAAAGGTATGATCATGGTTCTATCAGTCATATTCTGAAGTTGCTACATGTTGTGTCGCTATTAGCAACGAGGACGTGGATAATCGCATTATTTTCAGTCAGGTTGGGGCTACATGCCAGGTACTTACGTAAATCTGTCTCTCATCTACGTTACGTTAAGATTGAATCACATATGTATGTATGTATGTATGTATGTATTACTCTAAGAATAAATTGCTTTTTCAAACATAAGGCTGAAGGTATAGAAGGAGAAGGAGGTCGTGTTTTAAGTAAATTAAGGAAATATGGAAAATAGAATATACTGATGGGTATTCTTTTACTTATAAGTGTTTATATGAGGGTAGCAATGCAGATGGGTACTTAAACAGTTAAATTTTAAACAATTATAATTCGGACAGATACAAATAATTTGCTTTTGCCCCAGGTCGCTCTTTATAGCCACATCAAAGACCTTCACAATTAACTAATCGAGCCATTTAACTAACTTAACTTAAACTGTCAGAACTTGTGTAATATCTGCTTCACCTACACTGCCGTCTTTTAAAATAGTTTTACACGACGTGTATTTGTCATATGACTTGTTAGTTTAATAACTCATATGTAATTTCATGTGTTTTTCAAAATAGCCATTTTACATACGGTTTTAATTTTTGCTTTCAAACGTACATGTGTAATAACATGTGACATAACCTACAATATATAATTTTGCTGCCACACAGTTTTTTATTTCCAACCACAGCTGATGCAAACATGCAAACCTAGTGCTTTTACCACATTTTTAGCGCTTTTGGTACCACAAAAAGTATAAAATAACAAAATATCAAGTTGGCATTACAGGATGTCAGATGCTTTGTCACATCAAAATAGAACACGTTATAAATGACAAATATCATGTGAATTGTACACATGGAAAATACACATGTTATATTTGAAAGGGTTCACACGACACGTCGTGTATAAAAATAACACATGGAAAAGTGAAAATTCATATGACAAATACACGTCGTGTAAAACCACTTTTATTGAGGCATCTGTACAAATTAAATGTAACCTACAAGCTTTTCCGAGTCGAATTTGCACCAATTTTAAAAATCTTGACCATAGAAGCATACGGATACTTTTATTCCATCTTATCAAGAATTTTCATATCGTGAAGTATTCTCACAGATTTAATGGGTTTCTTTGCTCTTCGTACGACTTTCGACAATTCTCAAGTGGCACCCGACATGTTTCATATGCCGTCATTGAATATAAAATATATATAAATTCAAAGTTGACAGTAGTTATCGCTCTAATTGTAATTTGTATTAAATACTCCGCTTTTACTAGATCAATAAAATAATTTTTTATGGTGGAAAACTTAATACTTTAGTATGAGTTTTAAAAGAAAAAGTATCATTTTTTTATAAAATTTATTTAAAAATGAGAACCAATCATAGGCATCTTTACTAAAGCCATGTACATAAATTCAAATAAAATTGGTCCGGTAAAAACCGTAGATTTTTTTTTCAAATCCCCCACTGTGCGCAGGTGGTATAATGGTATACTCGTAAATAAATAATTTCCTTTGTTTTTTTTTTCTACAATATTAATTAATTTTTAAAATAACTTTTTCAGAAGCAACAAAAAGCTACAAACAGTCTTTACAGCTTCATATATAAAATTTGGGTGAAGGGCAGAAAATATTTGCGTCAGCCCTTTAAAATGTGCTTTTTTTATTGTAGTTTAGTTAGTCATTTTTATGTTATTTCTATAATATTTTTTTGCGACCGCATACGGCATATACACTGGCACAGAGATTAAAATCTATTATATCATTATTCGCAACAAAAAGATTTTATTTCTTTTCAATATGAAGTCATTCATTTTCGAAAATTGTAAATTCGAAGTTTAAAAATAATTGAACATGACCTTTGTTGGTCTTTTGTATGTATTTGTGAAATTACAATTTCCCTATTTGTTTCTTCCGTTTTATTTAAATTTTTAAAAATTGAAAATAACACTTGAAAGACTTTAATTTTTAAGTGAACAAACTCAAGAAAAAAGAACAAACGAAAAATGTTTGAAATTTAAAAAGAAACAAGTAACAATGCTATGTATATTCGGCCGTGTCAAATCTTATATACCCCTCCTCTGTTGTGATTTAGCGTTGTCTAATTTCATTTTATTTATTTATTTATTTATTATATAAAATACGACTCAAATGTTACGATCTATGTAAACATCAGCCGCATAATGTTCTAGACTTCAACATCACCTACATATGTATATCTGAATTAGCTTTAATGGACAAGGATAAAGAGCTTTCAATTCATTATAGTCTTAACACACCTCATCTCGAGATATCATTCTCAATTATGACTTTTGGAAAAATTATTGGTTATAAAAGACAATGGCTGGCCAAAAATTAAGAAAAGTGTAGAACCCTATTTTATGCCTTAATATACTAAAGGTGAAATTTCTATATTATACTATACTAGGTTTGGCGAAATTGGTGACGAATTTTTATTAATAAGCCTCGAAAGATTGTGAAAATTAGTGGACCCTTGAAAAAATGTGTTATCAGTTTTTGTCCAATATCTTATTCATACTAGGTGGTAGCGCTTAACTTTGTTCTGCAATAACGTAGCCGATGATTCGTTGAATTCTAAAGTTGTCACAGATATAACAACAAATAATAAATAAACTAAATAAATCAGTCAAAAGAGAGGCAGACTCACTTACGTAGGGTTTCGTACTATGTTCAGTACAACTTGAAAAGTACAAGTTGTTACTTTTCTCACGTCTTATACAAACCCCTAAGGGTCTGTGACCACATACACAATCTCAACCAGAATCTCACAAAGAGAACAAAACATGTAAAAATTTTAAATCAGTAACATACAAGCTTTGCTAAATATTTAGCAAACCAATGCATTTTCATTTTAACCATTTTTTTTTGGTTGGGGACCTTTGCTTATAAGGCACTATTTAATTTTTTATTAATTTTATTTTCGTTATTGCCGTTCAAGAAATAAGGCAATATACTTAAAAACATGTCACTGTCGGAACACCCTTTTAATTTTTTGTAATTTCTAATATTTGTTTTAGTAGCCAAAGTAATACACCTTCTGTGAAAATTTCAAGAGTCTACCTATTATGGTTCAAAGCTTAGGCCATATGTATATATGCATATTACGCCACTTTCGTTATACCATTTAATTTTTACTATTTCTTACAGAGGCAATATTAATACACCACCTGTGAAAATTTCAAGAGTCTATTTCTTATGTTTCAAAAATTAGAACATAGTCATTTTTAGCTATATTTTTTATACCTGTTTATATCGCGATCTAAGTTGTAATTACTGTGAGTAAATTTTAAGCTTCTGCCCCATACAGTTCAAGAAATAAAGACGTATACGCGAATAACACGTATTTGTTGCTAGAGCGGCCACACTTATACACCTTCTGTGAAAAATTTCAAGAGTTTACCTATTGCAGAGATACAAGGCGCTGACAGACGGACAGACATTGTAGCACAAACAATAGGCTTTCGTTTTTACATATTGGGAACGAAACCCTAAAAAGGGTGGCCCTATAAAGACGTGATTTTTAACGCACACGGCCTTCTTTTTTGAACCGTAACAGGCAAACCTTTGAAATTTAAACAGATTATGTATTACTATGTCCGCTACAATAAAGCTTACAAATAAAGGGTGTCCCAATAGAGGCCGTGTATTTGGCAAATGAGGTCTTAAGTCTTATCTTTTAAACGCACTACAATAATAAAAAGAATTAAAATCAAATAATACATAATAATAGTAGGAGTGGGTTTTTCGCCATAAACAAAGTTTTAAAAGAACTATTCACAGAGTCTATGCATTCTGTGATATGATTGGCAGGTCAGGTCCGCAAAATCTTACACTTCTGTAATAACAAACAAACAGCCGGGCAACGCCGGGCATAAAAAGTTATTTATTTGTAAATTTACACTCAAAGAATTTATGAGTATAGTTTCTATTAGAAAAAAATCAATTTCTTTTAACAGAATTTTATTATTGCCACATGGAATATTTTATTATTTTTAAAAACTAAAAAGCAATCACTCGTTTAACAGAGTAATTTAATGCGAGCGAATATTCGATCGCTAGAAATTTGAAGCGCTCAATTAATTTTCAAATGTTATAGAAATGAAATTCATGTATTATTTGAGTCTAATATTTTTTTGTTGAAGGCGAAAGTTATTTGAAGCAGAGTATTACAGAATGTCATATATTAATATAGGCAGTTAATGCCTATATTAATTGTGATACTTCTATTGGAAAGAGATAGTAGTAGATAAGACAGATGGTTAGTGATAGTAAAGCTTAGATTCTGGCAACACTGCAATTCCACGTTATGATTATTTTTAGAACAGTATTGCAGCGCCTCTGGTGTTATTTAGGCGAATTAGTTTGAAGCTAGCATAGCCAATTTATAATTATTTTATTTTACTTCGCCGGCGATTTAGTGCTATGTGGTAATACCGGCGAAGGAAGGCGCTGTGATATGCATTATTATAAAGAAAAATTAATACATAATAGAAAAATTGATGTTGCCATGGCTGAGTATTGAACTCGTGACCATTGCTTAGTAGTCAACGTGCTAACCACTTAAGCTACAGCACCCTCAATAATTAAATACATTTTAGGTTTGTTTTCGAATTTGTGAAAAATGATGAGCAACATTTATTATTTCACAAGGAAAATTTGACATTTAAAATGTGGTATCTATCTCGAGATTTGGAAGAATTTTAAGATTTTCTTGCTTTTAAATATACCACATTGTTTTACAAAATTTTCCACAAACAATTTTACAACAAATTCTACATGAAATAATGCCCATTGGCTTTATTTCACAGTTTGATAAAATCATATCAAAAACAGAGTAAGTACTACTTCTGCAACATTTTGTATGTAGTTTGACAGAATTCCGCATGAAAAACTGAACAGAGTACCAGGCAAAAGACTGTGAATAAGTTATGAACTTATCGCAGCTGTTTTGCAGCAAAACGTGGGCAAGCCTAAAATACTTACATTTCCAGGCTACACGTCAAAAACATTTTGAGTTTTGTATGGTGCTCCACAAATTTACGACTTTTGATTTAAAAATTAATTCAGTATTATCCTTCTCCACGATCTATAGCTGACCTACACCGTTGTATAGGAAGTTAGAACTCCCAGATTCATTCTAAAATTTAAGATTAACGTTTTACTCCAGACTTCCCAAAATCAACTTCTACATACAAATTTGAGATTTGTATGGTGCTCCACCAATATACGACTTTTTTGCTTCTTACTTCAGAAAGTTTTGTAAATAGTAAAAGTGATTTTTCCATTATTATATATGTAATTTTGCAAAATATAAGACTATTTTGTCTTTAGACCCCTGCGATGACCAACTTTTTGTTGAAACAAAAACAAATTTGGTATAATAAAATATGTAAAGGGTGAAGGAATTTTTGATTTAAAAGTACTACATTGACTCTTAAACGATCAAATCTCAAGTATAGAGCTAACATCATTAGAAATTTATTTAGTAGAAACTTACATTTCAGTTGCCTATAATCATACAGGACGGAAGGGGGTCGAAAAGGAACCCATTAAAGAAGTGGTCTGCTTCAATATTCCCTCTACATTAATAATAATAGTACAATCTTGTGAAATTGTAACAATGGAACGAGGACGTGAACAAATTTAGATTGTGAAAATTTTGCTTCTTAAAGTTCAAGAGTTTCCACCTAATATGGCTTCTATTGAGACGGCTGTGCGAAATTCAATCGGTAAGTTTAGGTCTCACTGTACTATAACTGATAATAGCTAAGATCGTATGGTCGAAGAGGCAGTAGTGAGACGACGTGGTGGTAAAGCAGCATCAAAAGGTCTTATGCTTCCTAAGATCAGCTAGGTAACAAAGTCACTGTGTATTTTCTGCACTACTAATTTCGTTTAATGTTGACCATAATTTGTTTCATATCTGCAAGACTGCGGGTATTAACTAAAGTAAACTACCCTTTCCCCTTCCCGATTATGATAAAAAATCATCCTCATATACTTAAGCCACATACTGAATTTTATCTTCATATGTCAAACGGTACACAATACGATGATGTTTTGTATTGACGGCACTGCTGCCAGATTTGACGATTTATCGTCATTTTGACGATTTTGGCCCAAAAAATTGCAAAATTCCTATTTGACGATTTTTTCTTGAAAAGTGATGTTTTTTTTTCAATACCAAAAGTATGAATGTTTTAAAATAAAAAGTTTTATGTTCTTAGTTTAAACGATTTAAAAATTGTTGTAATTAAAGTAAAAAATAGCCTGTTTAAAGGGGATTATTGTTAGCTTTCTAATATTATGTGTACGATTCTTTAAAGATGTTTTTTGATAACTTCCAGTGTTGAGAGTATTGATAAATATTTAATTTAATGCAATAAACACATAGACAATATCAGAATACCTTGTACAGATTATCAAAACCGATTAGTCATATTAGGGTAATTTCTATTTTTGTATGCGACATTTTTATTTTTTCGACAAAAAAAAAAAAGATCTCACAAAATTACAAGTTCATTTACATGCCAAAGGTTTTGAAGAAATATTTACTATTTTCTTTAAAAAAGTTATTTTTTAGGAGTAAAATATGTATTTCTACAACAATGTCAGATTTTACGAAGTAGCTGTCGTCTTCAATTGAGCCAACGACAATTGAGCCAACAGAATTTGTAGTCGTATATGTGTTTAAAGCATAAGAAAATGTTTTGATTTCAGTATACATTAAATATGTATGCCTAATCCAACTTTAAAAATGTCTTCTTATAATTTTGTTATTGCTTTTTAACACAAATATAAACAAGAAATATTTAAAGAAATACTTTTTTAGTTGTCCGATTTTTTTGTTGATTTTATATATTTTTATCGGGAAATTGACGATTTTTTTTAACTTGACCTGGACGCCCTCATTGATGGGTTTAAATTCGTCTGCGCTTTGTCGACATCAACATTTATCGATGACTGTTTATTTTTATTTGGTCTTTTGTAAGAACCGCCACAGAATTCAAAATAGAAAAGATTTAAATAACAAGTTCGAAATAATTTGAAAAATAATCACTTCTAATTTTTGCAGTTTTAAATTTTTTATGAAGTTTTAAAATGCTATTTTTTTTAATTTTGTCCTTGATATTCTGGTGTCCCATTTGACTACATCGAAAATCGTGCCAGTGGTTGCGAAATTCCAGAGAGTGCGCTGAAAGTAAACAAATATTGAATGATTTAACGAAAGAAATGGAAAGTTGATCCGACCCAGTCAGCCAGCAGTCAACGCAAATAAATACTTTTCTGCGAAAAGAAAAAGCTTCTACCGTTTCCAGACCAAGCCTAAGCATAGATTTTTAATCTATACATATAATAAAATAGTAACTCATTTCCTGTCTGTTTGTCTGTGTTCGCATCACGTAATAACTATTGGAGGGTTTTTAACAAAATTTTGTTAGGAGGTACCTTAGTATCTTGATCGGATATCAATATGTGATACTTATTTTCCGCAAAAAAATTTTATTTCCAAAAGAGAGTGAAGAATAAGCAGTGAAAGTACACAGTTATTTTAGTAGGGATGAGACCCTTTATTTAGTATATACATAAACCATAACTAACCGAATATGTATATCTTAATTTGGCATATTTGAGCGTAAAAGATGGCGCGGTTTTATAAAGTAAATACAAAAACCATAACTGAAGCACTAACCGATATACAGTATAGTTTAAGGTGGCCTAAAAAAATTTGAAACCTTTTGCAAAAAATATCGAAAAATTGTAGCAAAAAACAAGTGCATTTTTATCAGGCTTTTGTCTGATTGAACTTCTTTATAAGACCAGCATTATTTGCTTTCTTCCTTACTGGCATCCAAATCTGATATAAAAAACAATAATTATAATAAATATGTTTCGCGAATCTATCGAACTATAATAAATAGAGGACTGAAACTTTGTACTCTCAAAATAATGTGTGTTTTTAAGGTAAAGCTTTGCGATTAGGTCGGGTACCCTCAATACTGATCTTATATTATTATCCTGTATCTATATAACTACCGTAGTGACACTCTCCACTTGTAGGGAATGGGGTAGCAAAGCGCACCGGGGACAGCTAATATAAAAGAAGACATAAAACTGGTTGAAACCAAAAATCGATTTTTCTCAAAAATACAAACCCGTTTCTTGTTAAAATTGTCAATTTTGATTTGATTTTGTTTTATCCCTTCACAGTTTTATTAAAAAATGAATCACATCGCCAAAACAATATTTTATTTCAAATTTTATATTTTACGCCTTTTTATTTCCAACTGACCTCTTTTTCGGTAAAAATTTCAATTAGACATATGGCCCGCAATTTAAATTTGATCATGAACTTGACATTTTGCAACAACAAAAAAAAAAATCCGCACACAACGCGACTTGTTGTGACGTGTCATCCGATCAACAATTTAAAACTGACAGACATATGAAATTTCTTAGTAAATGACACACAATGCAAAACGAGTACAATACTAATATAAGATAATCTGATCTACATTTGGTTGGATTTAAGAAGAAGAATAGAAAGAGAAACTAAAAATAAATTAGTTAAATTGATTAAAGAAAACTATTTCTTTGCATTATTATTACTGTCACTACTACTACTGCTACTGCTACTACTAACTATTGCAATGATTTGTATCTTAAAATGTAAAGAAATTCATGCAGCAACAAACAAAAAAAAAAACAAAAAAACATGAACAACTTTTCTTGTATTTCCGTTTCCGCGTTCTTCTTTTTAAACGCAGACTTGCATTCAGTGATTTATTACTTGCAGCAATATTTTTCTATATAAATATGAATTTAATATAAAAATATTTCAGTATTAGATTTTTATTTGAAATAGAAATTTCACATATTTAATCTCATTTAACTGTTGTATTTGCACTTGTGTGTTTTTGTGTGTTTTTTGTTTGCACCTTTGCAGAGGGAAGAAGATGCTTTTGTACGTGTTCCAATGGGTACTTGCCGCAGTTTGCCTTCAGGTATTGTTTCAAATTGCTGATAGTAAACGCACATTTGAAATAGATTGGTCTCGCGATAGATTTCTTAAAGATGGTGAGCCTTTCCGTTTTATAGCGGGTTCATTTCATTATTTTCGCGCACATCCGGACACTTGGCAACGGAAGTTGAGAACAATGCGTGCTGGTGGTTTGAATGCAGTTACCACGTAAGTATTTCCATAGGCGTAACTAGATATAATAAATACTTTTAAGGTTAAGGTTTAACTCAAATATTAATTTAAACACAATTATACTCGTACACTCGTACGGAAAGTATTGATACATAGATTCGAAACTTATTCAGCAGAAAAAGTGCCAATTATAAACATTTTAATTAAAAAGAAAAAATTGTTTTTTTTATATTTAGAGCCAAACCTAAATAAGCCCATTAAGTGCTACCTAATTGTCATGTACATAACGAGTGATTTTTTAAGAGCTTGAGAACTTTTTTAAAAAAAAAAAAACGCATAAAATTTGCAAAATCTCATCGGTTCTTTATTTGAAACGTTAGATTGGTCCATGACATTTACTTTTTGAAGATAATTTCATTTAAATGTTGACCGCGACTGCGTCTTAGGTGGTCCATTCGGAAAGTCCAATTTTGGGCAACTTTTTCGAGCATTTCGGCCGGAATAGCCCGAATTTCTTCGGAAATGTTGTCTTCCAAAGCTGGAATAGTTGCTGGCTTATTTCTGTAGACTTTAGACTTGACGTAGCCCCACAAAAAATAGTCTAAAGGCGTCAAATCGCATGATCTTGGTGGCCAACTTACCGGTCCATTTCTTGAGATGAATTGTTCTCCGAAGTTTTCCCTCAAAATGGCCATAGAATCGCGAGCTGTGTGGCATGTAGCGCAATCTTGTTGAAACCACATGTCAACCAAGTTCAGTTGTTCCATTTTTGGCAACAAAAAGTTTGTTAGCATCGAACGATAGCGATCGCCATTCACCGTAACGTTGCGTCCAACAGCATCTTTGAAAAAATACGGTCCAATGATTCCACCAGCGTACAAACCACACCAAACAGTGCATTTTTCGGGATGCATGGGCAGTTCTTGAACGGCTTCTGGTTGCTCTTCACTCCAAATGCGGCAATTTTGCTTATTTACGTAGCCATTCAACCAGAAATGAGCCTCATCGCTGAACAAAATTTGTCACATTTGAACATTTCGAACCGAACACTGATTTTGGTAATAAAATTCAATGATTTGCAAGCGTTGCTCGTTAGTAAGTCTATTCATGATGAAATGTCAAAGCATACTGAGCATCTTTCTCTTTGGCACCATGTCTGAAATCTCACGTGATCTGTCAAATACTAATGCATGAAAATCCTAACCTCAAAAAAATCACCCATTACAACAAAATGTATGAAACAAACCCAAACAGCATGGCGTTTGGTAGTGAAGTTGGCTCCAAACAAACTGTCATTGTTTTTTTGTGGAGAAGTAATGACATTTTAGCTACTTTTAGGTCTAGCTACCCAGCGAAAATTTAAGTACTTGCCACATAATGACTTACTTTTGAGATTGACAAATTCTGTTACTCGATTACAAAACTTAGAGATTAAATAAATTTATAAATTGCCTACTTAATTGTTTAAAACCAAGAAAAAGTATTTGCATTACTTTTTACTGCGTAATGTACTTTACGTAATCAATTCTGAAGAACTAGTTATTTTAGTCTCACGCCTTGTTAAAATCATTAAGTTAGTAATCCAGTTAGGAAGCACTTCCTCCAAAAATGCTTAATACCACACTCGATTACCATTTTTAAAATTTTTTGCAGGATAGTGATTTTGTCTATATTGCATTTATTACTTTGCCATACGTAGTATATGTAATAGTAATCGTGAAAAAATCGTTGTTGGAATTTCAATGGA
The DNA here is from genome assembly GCA_949628195.1 of Phasia obesa. Lineage (NCBI taxonomy): Eukaryota > Metazoa > Arthropoda > Insecta > Diptera > Tachinidae > Phasia > Phasia obesa. The sequence continues at coordinate 155,776,609 of OX451215.1, forward strand.
TCTTTACGTTTTAAGGTCTCCTGAATCCATTTTGATTATTTTTGCGATGATGTCTATGGTTGGGTGGGTGGTTGTGTTACGAGTACCACTATTTTTTTAATGATTTAGGGGTCATACCATTTGTGTATAATCGGAAAGGGGGGAGGTAGTTTACTTGACACCCCAATCAGAAAACCATTATATTTTCGATTCGAATATACTTTGATGTTCTATTCTTTATGTAATATGTATATCCATAAATATATCTTTTTCCAAATGGTATGGTAAAGTTTAGTGTAGGCCACTCCATAATGACAGAACGTTACGCTCTTCTTTAAGTTTGACAATGACCTAGGCGGTAGACAACGTTAAGCTGAGCGCGCTAAGATTTTTTGAGAATTTTCTGTTAGATTTTTTTATCGAAATAGTGTCAAATCACACGATCTAGGCATGCAATTATGATTACCGGAACGAGAGTACATAGAAAATAAAGTGGTGTTTGGGCGCCGATTTGTGGAAATAATACAGCACCCACATCATCATATAATCTAAATTATATACGAGGAAATAACTTTGTTAGCATGTCGAGATATCGAGCGCTAGTAACATCACTCAATCACCAGCCTTATTCTCAAAGTTGTATGTACCACTGATGGGCTTATGGTTCATCCAGAGACTCATGGAGAGACGACATTCATTATTCGACTTAAATCTTTATCCACCGACCTATTGATATAACAGGAAACCTAAGAAATATATATTTTCCTTTATATTTATAGTTCCTCAAATATAATTGAACAAACAATAAGGGCCATATTCATAAAAAATATTTTTGGTTTATAAAACGTTTATTGAACAAATTTTGCATGCAAATTTGTGTCATAAACCTTTTACATCTTAAAACTAAATTATACTTAATTAATTAATCAAGCCAGTATTGGGAAAAAATTTATTTTCATGATTGATAGCAAAAAAATGCAATATCCCTCCTTCTTAATTGAATGTAGTCACGGTCGTTTATCATGCTACAGGCCAGCGGTTTTGAATGTGTTTCTGGCTCTTTGTGGATCTTCGAGTTTTTAATATACCAGGGGGCGCCCTTAGTCATTAGCCATATTTTTTTTTTTTTTCAAATTTAAAGCTGAGGCTGTGCTCCATAAGTAAATCCCATAACACCATATTAGTTTAAGAATCAAATTTTTCAGTAAAAGTTTGCTTTCTAAGCTGAGGGTAGAGTTTCTACCAAAGGGCTAGTAATGTTGGACTGCTTTTAACTTTTTTGTTTTAAGTTTGATTCTATATGAATGATGAGGTATCAATTGATTATTTAGAGGAATAGGGGTGCATGTGTGGGCGTTATATGAGAAAATGTTTGTTCATTCACCCTTTATTCTGTATATCTTCAATCACTTTCGCAGATAGAATATGTGGTTCATTAGATTGCGAGATTCTACTTGGAGACTTTTCTGAATGCTTAGAAAAGTATTCAAGAGTATACAACAAATATAAAATAGGTCAAAATATACTACCTTCGGGTACTCCGACGTTAATTGGCTGAGGTTAACTTAAAAAGTTAACTTATTTCAGTATAAACATTCGATTAGTTAGACAGGTTACAAATTTAGCTATTTATTGCTAGCTATTGGCAAATTTAGCTTTAGTCTATATGATAAGCTTTTATGCTAAACTTTGAACAACGTTTGAGACACGTCTATGTAAAGGGCTGAGTTCCTCAAAGGTCTTTTTGACTACATTAACTAATATTCGATTGTACTATATGTATGTTTTATGCTGAATCCGATTTCTAAGATTCAGATTATCTTCGACATGTTTGCTAAAAGGCTTATAGGTCTTTATGATTCTACTTTTGTGTAATATTTTCCTGGCTATCAAAGAACCTTTCGAATCTGGAGGAAAGTATTCAAGACGTAAGATGGCATTTAAAATATAAATAATTATTTTTAGAGCTTGTTGCTGGCGATTCTTGATTTAATTAAAAAATATAATTCTCTATTGTATCTAAAAGTTTTCATTTAATTAATTTAAAAAAATTATAAATGTTACAGTTACGTAGAATGGTCGCTACACAATCCGAAGGATGGTGTTTATGTTTGGGATGGAATTGCTAATTTAGAACGTTTTATCAAACTTGCAGTCGATGAAGATTTATTGGTTATTCTCAGACCTGGCCCCTATATTTGTGCTGAGCGTGATTTTGTAAGTTGTCAGTAGTAATTGATTTTGTTACTTTGTAATTTTTAAAATTTATTTTTTTCATGGCAAAAGGGTGGTTTTCCTTACTGGCTTTTGACGAAGTATCCCGGAATACAGTTACGAACAGCTGATATAAGTAAGTATGACAGAAAAGTTGTATTGAACAAATTTTTTTAGTACTTGATCTTATTAAGTTAAAAAGAGACTTTTTGTTTTTTCGACAACACTTACGTCATAACTGATGAGCTTGTTCCGAATATAGAATTATTGCAGTTCTGAAATTATCAATCAAATCCTCGACAAAATAGTTCGCAATGACAGACATGGTTAATTGATTTCAGTTTAAAGTAAAATATTGGGTATGAGAAAGCTATAATAGATGGAAGGAGTAGTGTGAATGATTCAGGTTAAAGTTTTTTTAAAGGCAGTCGAAGCTATTTGCTGATCTGCAAAATAACACGAGAATCGAACCAGCAAATCCAAGACTGATAGACTCTAGTGTACTACCAATTAGTTCATCGAGGGACTTCATTCTATTCTAATGAATTTTTTGTAGGGTACAATAAATCCGCATGGAAGAAACGTAACCTTACGGTTACGATAATGTTTTTTTCGAATGTGCATGAAGTTATCAACATTGAACGCAATGGAAAATATTAATTATCATTATTGGATTCATTTAACGAAAAATCAATAAGAAACTTTCAAAACCCCTCAAGTAATTGCTCAGGTGGCGCACATATGCAATTTGGATAGCAAAAAACAGGAGGCTAATTCTGACAGTCGTACACGGGTGAATTTTTAGTTGAATGTAAGTGTTTTTAGTTTTGGTATTCTATTACCCGATATCGAATGAAATGTATATATATATCATTCAATAATGAGCGATCTTTCGAACGCAACCTTGAGAGTCTTTAATCCCAAGCACAACCGATACATTTATTTGTGTAAATCATATGAATCTATTTTTCCGATTGAATGGTACTGCAACCTTGGCAGCAACTTTTACTTTTGAAAGCGGGATATTTTAAACACAATTAACAGCACTCTACAATAAGTTTAGAATTTTATATAAATTTTAGGATTTAATCCAGGGATGGGTACCTCTATATAAAGAAAATACATAAACCATAATTGAAGCGCTATAAAAGTAAGAGTTTTAAAATTTGGTGTGGATTATTTTGAAAGCAAAATCGAACAAAATATTGAAAAGGCGCTGAAGAAATGGATAGTTTGATTATGTTTTTTTATAGAAGAATCTATGGTTTTACTCAGAACTAAGTGGTTTTATTCAGTGTATAAATAAATAAATAAAACTTTTCGCAAACGTTTCATCCAAAAATACAAATATTTAAAATTTTATTTTAAAAAGTAGAACTGAAGTGGTTGCATGCAGTATATAAAACAAAACAAAACTTTTCGCAAACGTTTCAAGCAAAAATACTAGCCACCAAGATTTTGCTTTATTCTTTATTAAAAATCATCTGGGGGCTGATTCTCGCATCCATATACGAGCGAAATTATATTCGAACGTGCGAGTTTTCTTACTTTTGTGATTCTCTCATTCGATATCGAGTATCGAAATTTCTAATGATGGCATTCGATAACGAGTTACTTTCGAATGCAACCTTGCGAGTATAAACTCGTTAGCAAAGCATCATTCGAGTTAACGTTTAAAAGTATAAAAGTGAACAGAAAAGAAAATGTAAGTTAAAAATTTTAAACAATTTACAACTGAAACATTATTTGCAGTTTTTTTTTTTATAAAAATTTCATAGAGTTTAACGACAAATGAAAAAACATCTTCGATTTTTCTTATGCTTCTATTAAAGTGACCGAAAATTTCATACTTCGCAATTTTTCCTACTTTCGGTAACTGTTTATATGACTCCTAGCGAATTTTTTCTAAGCAATTTCGAATTTAAATAATTCTTGCAAAATTAAGTCGCTCTCATGGTTGTACTAAAGATTGTTTATAATATTTTTTCACAATTTAAAAAAAAATTTAACACAATACTAAAAAAAATTCAATATTAAAAAAAATTCATTTTAAAACTAGCAACTTATTTTTTCCCTTAGTTCCAACGCTATAAAAATATTAGTGGTTGATGCAATTGGTCTTTGGAAAGTGCAAAAGCGTTATAATTCAAATTTAACAAAAACAATAGGTATTTTGTTGTTGGATTTCACATAAAAGTTATGATATTATGCACTTGCACATTTTCAAAGACCACCCCATAGGTGACCCCGTAATTTTAATTTTTTAACTTTATTGTTTATTACTTTTTGTTATCGGGAGCTATAGTGATAAATGGGACCACTCTGTAAGCATTATTTTTCTAATAATGAAAACATTTTCAAAGTCGATTCAGAAATGACTGAGTTCTGCCAGCACCAACTTAAAAAAGCAACACACAGACGAATTGATAACCTTCTCCTTTTTTTTTATTAGAAGTCGGTTAAAAAGAAAAAATATTCTGTGCAGCAAATTGAGAAACTTCTGAAATTTTATTTGCGTAGAGCTTTAACAAGTTTGGAACAAGTCGGTTAAAGAAGGGTGTCGATGCTACTAATGACTTCCCTCGTAGTAATCTATTATTTTCATTTTGTTAACTTCTTTGTGCCAACTTAAACCTATTAATTGCGCTCCGATGTCTGTGTCGGGTAGACTATTAAGACATCGCAGCAGAGCGGAGTTAAAATTTTAAATACTGAACGGTTGAACGGAAATCTTTGTTTTTTGGGTGACTCATAACAGGCCGATTTAATTATCACAACCTAACCTAAAATAGTACCGATTTATATTATTCACTAGTTAAAACGATCTCTAACCTCTAAAGAAAAAACAAACCTCCATTTTCTGTCGAAATTACGAGAAAAGTGTTTAAACTCATATTTTTATAAAAGTAGTTGATATGAATTGGCTTAGACTTGAAGAAAATGAATGTCTACTTGGAAATTAATTTGATTTTGCTCACATTCTTTTTTTGTAGATTACTTATATGAAGTTCGCCTGTGGTATGCTCAGCTAATGGCCAAAATGATTCCATATTTGTACGGCAATGGAGGCCCCATCATAATGGTACAAGTTGAAAATGAATACGGTTCATTTTATGCCTGCGACAAGAAATATCGCATTTGGCTACGTGACGAAACTTTAGCTCACGTTAAAGATAACGCTGTGTTGTTCACTAACGATGGGCCTAGTGTTTTGTATTGCGGTCATATTGATGGTGTTTTGGCAACAATGGATTTTGGTGCAACAAATAATGTGACAGTGTACTGGAACAAACTGCGCCGCATACAACCAAAGGGACCGTTGGTAAATGCCGAATACTATCCCGGTTGGTTGACCCATTGGAGTGAAAAAATTGCTGAAGTGCCAGTGAGTCCTATAAAGAGGACTTTAAAGTACGTTTTTTTTTCTTGTTCAAATTTTAATACAGATTATTTTCAAAAGGGTTTAACCAAGTCAACGTCTATTTTTGGACTATTAAACTATATATTAGATTTTATAATTCTTAAAACTAGTTTCAAATACAATTTCTCATCTGTAAGTCGAATCCGAAAAATTTTATTCGGAAGTAAAATAATTCGAATATTTCGTATTTTAGCGTAAAATTTTCAATGAGTAATTTTATGATGCTTTTAGTATTTGTTAAATGCATTGATTTCCAACTTTTTACACTAGATTGCGCTAATATTGTAGCACCTTTCCTCGGTTGAAGTGCAGCCAAGAGATGATGTGATCAAGATTTACGTCACTACCTGTCCGTGTCAGCCCTAACCTAACGGTGATCTTACCACTGATTGAAGTTTAAGCGTAGACTAGCGCCCTTATTGTGCAATACGAATACAATAAGTAGCAATTCATAGAACGTGGAAAGCCTGGACTCATTGACCCATTTGACCAACCGTACACCATCCCTGCAAACCTTGCTTCAAACCACAGCCACTACATGTACCCCTGTTCCAGGTCTGTGTATATAAATTCAGATTTAGGTTCCAAAAACCCCGGGGTCTGGTGCTCTCATGTACCAAAGAAGCACTGCGTCAAAGTGTTAGAATGACACTTATTGCCGCCGGGGGGTGCAACTAGTGATGTCATCAAGATCAACGTCGGCACCTGTGTTGGCCCTTATCCGACGATGGTCTTACCACCGAGTGAAATAAAAGCGTAGACTATGCCCTCATTGTGTTGTACACTACACTCTACGATAACGTGCCGTGTAACGCACTAGATGTAGCGCACAGTCACAATGAGTAGCAATTTATAGAACATGGCAAACCATGGAGACTTGTCCTAACCTCTTGCTTAGGGGTTGAAGACCATCTAACTCCTTCTGTGGAGAGTGCAACAGCACACTTTGATCCACAATGCACCATCTCTGCATACATCGATCTTAAACCACAACCATCATATGTACCCCCGAAAGGGAGCTCACCAATAACCGGTTACATAGATGAGAGGGTCTCTGTGTGGCTCCCGGTTCCTGTGGTACCAGTCTTCGAAGAGAACCCGTGATATCACAGACCTTTTCTTCCATATTCGGGTTCCAGTAACCCTGGCGTCTGATGCCCCTATTTTCCCCAAGAGCACATAGTCAAAGCCTTTGGAATATGCAGCAGTGACATTATTGTTCTCCCGGGGGTTCAACCAAGATATATCAAAATTAGATCGAATTGTTATGGTCGACAAAACGAAAATTCATTTAATAATCCATACAATGAATATCGTGTTTGTATACCTGTCAACCAGGAATATCGACACTAAAACCGAATATCCATGACACCAAGGTAATGCTCTGTGTATTGTGAAATCGGAAGGGTGTCATTAAGAATAAGCCGAGTAAAATGTTTTGTACCAACCACAATTAATTCATTTGAAAAGAACATTACAGGAAAAACGGCTAGAATAGGTGATCGACCAGTGTCTGATCATTTTCCATAATGACACCAAAACGTCAAATGGAAAATAGTAAATGGGAAGTTTGGAAGTTGCGAAAATATCGTAGCTTTGTATAATTTATTTTATATAATAAAACAATGGAAATTAATGATTGTACCCAAATAAATATAAACATTGCACCGTGGTACGAAACCATTTATGGGGGCTTTACCAAATTTCTTTCTAAGCTTGTTTAGTTTTTTTTTAACATTTGAGTGTATTTTTAAGTGCAAAAAATATTATAATTCCTTATTTAACAAAAAAAAATTCTTTAAATACTTAAGTCTTAAAATGAAATAAAAAAGTAACGAAAAATTACTTTTCTCTTGCAGCGACATGTTGGATGATGGGGCCAGTGTTAACTTTTACATGTACTATGGGGGTACAAACTTCGGTTTCACTGCTGGTGCAAATGACATGGGTCCTGGTCGTTATCAGCCTGATATTACGTCCTACGATTATGATTCTCCCATGACAGAGGCGGGTGATCCAACAACGAAATTCTATGCCTTAAGAGATGTTATATCCCGTTATTTACCTTTGCCAAACATATCCGTACCCGACGCGCTGCCCAAAAAGAAATATGGCACAATTAAATTGCAAAAATGCTGTACTTTGCTTTCTTCAGAAGCCCGTCGTAGATTGTCCACGGGCATTGTTGCCGCAGACAAACCCAAGACATTTGAGGCTCTTAATCAATATTCGGGTCTAGTTCTTTATGAAACTTTTTTGCCAGCTACACAACATGATCCTGCAATTCTACATGTACCAGGTTTACACGATCGGGCCTACGTTTATGTCGATAATGAGTTTGTAGGCATTTTGTCGCGAGAAATTCCCGTTTACGATTTACCCATATCGATAAGTGCTGGCAAAAAATTGCAATTATTTGTAGAAAATCAAGGACGTATAAATTATGGTCCTATCATTGATTTCAAGGGCATTACTTCTGATGTAACATTTGATAACAAGGTGTTAAAAAATTGGAACATGACTAAATATCCCTTGGAATCGTATGAAGACATAGAAAAACTTATCGAAAAGGAAGGTTCTAAATTAAATGAAATTGATTCCGTTAAAATGTTACAAAATGGTCCCACCATCTTCTATGGTACTTTTCAAATACGGGATCTAAAAACCTACGACACTTACATTGACACCACCGGTTGGAGCAAAGGTTTACTTTTTGTCAATGGAGAAAATTTGGGTCGCTATTGGCCTGTGGTTGGTCCACAAATAACTTTGTATGTACCGGCCGAAGTACTTAAAGTCGGTGTTAATAACATTGTACTTATTGAGTATCAACGTGCCTCTGCGTCAAGTGAAATCACTTCTACAGATCAACCGAATTTTAATGGCGCGAAGAAATAAAGGATTTATTTTAGTTATGGAACAATAATATTTAATTTAAAAATAATTTTTTATACTTAATTATTGTTGTAATTTTTACAATAATGTAAAAAGTTTTAGATTATTATTTTGTAATATAAAATTTTAGTAAAAATTAAAAAAATTGTTCTTTTGAAAAATTATTATTTTAAAACACTTTACTCACTTCAATTTTAAATTTCCTTTAGTGACAACATCTACGAAAAAATGTAAAAAAATATTAAACAAAAAATTTGACATGTTATAGGCGCATAATGAGCTAAAATATGAATAAAAAACCACCGACTTTTTATTTATGAAGTTTGACACTTAAAATAGCTCTGGTGCATGGTATTTATTTGTATAGTATCTTGTTTGAATCCGCTTTGGAATTGAACATTGTATGTGAGTGAGTTGAAAATAATTAGCATTCATTTTATAAGTAAAGAATTTTGTGTTTGTTTCTTAAGTATTTCAAATATTCTATTTAAATTTCTTACTTTAAGTTGATTAAAATATTAGAGCCAAGCTCCAAGTTGTCCCAACAACTCGAGTTTTCGGTGGTTTTTATAGGTTTCCATTTATGATCTAAACACTACTGGACGAACGACGAGCATCGAACAATATAACGAATTCGTCGACAAAAATTCGTTTCGTAAATTCATCGACTTTACCAGATCTCTTTTTCGCTTCGAACATTTGTGTATTCTTTGGTACCAAATTAAATAAATATTTATTATTTTTACTTCCTCGGTAATGATATCACTGTTATCCCTTTTTATTAGGGTTCCACACCCAAAGGGTAAAAACGAAACCCTATTGTTGTCGCCACAATGTCTGTCCGTCTGTCAACGCCTTTTATCTCTGGAACCGTAATAGGTAGACTCTTGAAATTTTAACAGATGATGTATAGCTGTTGCCGCTATACTAAAACTTAAAGGGTGTTCCGATAGAGAGGTGTTATTCACGAATATGTGTTTATTTCTTGAACTGTAGGAGGCATAGACTAAAGATTTACAAACAGTAATTAAAACTTATTTCGCTATATAAACAAATATAAAAAAATAAACCTGAAAATTACAAGGTGTTACGATAGTGGTGGGATTTGCATGTATAAGGCCTAAATTTTGAACCATAATAGGTGTACGCTTGAAATTTTTACAGAAGGTGTATAACTGTGTCCGCTATAGTAGGAAATACTAAAACTTATAGGGTCTTCCTATAGAGAGGTGTTATTCACGAATATGTGTTTATTTCTTGAACTGTGGGAGGCATACACTAAAAATTTACAAACAGTAATTAAAACTTAGTTCGCTTTATAAACAAGTCTAAAAAAATAAACCTAAAACTTAAAGGGTGTTCCGAAGGTGTGATTTGCATTTATAAGGCCTAATTTTTTTAACCATAATAGATACTCTTAAAATTTTTTTTTTTTTTTTTGTATAAAAACAGTAAAAATGAAAGGGTTTTCCGACAGTGACGTGATTTGCATGCATAAAACCTGTTTTTGAACCGTCATAGATAGACTCTTGTAATTTGTCCAAAAGATTCGATGTGTTGCCACGGCCGCTATGACGATTACTAAAAATTAAAGGGTGTTCCTCTGTTTGTGAACAGAGGTTAGGTTTTTAGTTCTTTCCTAAATTTTACGAAGAGGACAACTTTATTTTAATTTTGTATAAAATTAGATACAATCACTAGCTTTAAAATTAAGATAAGTAAATGAAAATTTCAAAACATCACTACTTAAATGAGATATTTAACATTTGCTGCAGACTTTTCTTGAAAGTAAATAGTAGACATGCTTAAAAGTACTAGTATACCCAACAAGCATCTAAAATTACTTTTGTATTGAAAATTATTTAAAGTCAAACTCTTTCTCAAATGGCTAGTTTAGTACAAACTGACTCATCAATGTTATGGGCCACTTCCACTATAGCTAGAGAGCTAAAATTTTATATACATGTTGGTCACAGTGAGTAAGTGTTCGGACTGACTATTTTTAACAATTTGTATTTTAAACAAAAATCTTATAAATAATGATTTTTAATACTAACTATCTCTCAGGCTTCAATTTTGTACATCTAAACGATACTTTTTATTTGAGTATCGTATCGACAAAAAGGCGTAAATTAGGCACTCGTCTAAAATTAAATGCTAGCAAATGAAAAATAAAACATATTGCAAATGCGTGCTCGCTGGGTTAATCACGAATACATACGCTCATGTATATAAAGTACACATTTGACAGCCTTAGGCAGTTACATTGTTATTCTTAAAACAAGATAAAAAACAGCTTAACAAATGTTTATGTATTCGTGCTGTGCTCTACATTCAAGTACATTTTTAAAACGCCTTAACGTATGCTTTTCCTTGCAAAATGTCAAACACTCTATTAGTATTTAGATTTTTTTTGGAGAAAATTATGGACAAACTAACACAGTCCATTGACTAAACGTTTTCCTTTTCTTTTTTTAATAAACAGGCTAATTGGCGTATTGTTTTGGCTTTAGAAAATTAAGAATTACATCTTGAAAGTAATTCGAATAATTTCTTTATAAAAAATACAAACAGGTATCCAAACACACAGTTATTTTATTTTTTAATTTTAACCACCACTAAAAGTATAATTAAAGTCTTAACGTAAATATTAAAGAAGGTTTCATTTAAAAATTTTCCAAAATAAACAGAAATATAGAGCAGCACAAGTAGAATAATTAATTTAAAAATAATTTTAAATTTTCAAGTTTAGAACAACTAAATCAAGGAATATTTAACAAGGTGATAGCGTAAGGGAGAGGAAATTTCAGCAACAAATTTTTTTTATATGGATTTTGACAGTAATATCTATTTTATTCTCTCTTAAAATACCTGATTAAACTCCATATAACAAAAATTAAAAAAAAAATTCTATTTAATATTAGCTCCGCCTTGTGCAGTCACCTGGTTAAATATGCCTTCAACTAAATCAAACCGATCGCACCATTAATAAATACAAGAAATTTAAGAAGATGTTATATTAAGATCGTATATGAGAAAGCGATTTGAGATTTGCTGTTGAAAATTTTGATTGCTACTGCTACACCTAAACAATAGCGTAAGGTGTATTTAGGCATATTTAACCAGGTGACAGCACAGGACGGAGCTAATATTAAAGAGATTTTTTTTTATATGGAGTTTGACATTAATCATGTATTTAAAGAGAGAATAAAATAAATATTACTGTCAAAATCCATATAAAAAGAATTGAAAAAATGGTTTGCCTTGTTAAATATGCCTTAAGCAAACCTAAAAGCGGCGTCAACGCAATTGGCAATTGGAAAATCCAATTTTGACAGAGCGTTAGATAGTGAAGTTGGGCGCAAACAAAATGTTATTGTTTTTTATGTGTAAGAGTGGTGCCATTTTTTGCTTCATCTAGCGATTTTATTTCTATTTTGCGCCTTAATTTATTAGATTTACTAAAGCCATTTTCACACTATTATACTGAGTATTAAGACTTGTCAAAAACTTAAATCCAATGAGAAAGTGTTACAGTGTGAAAGCAATATGTTATTAAAATGTGAAATATTACGGAAAGAAATTTGACATTTGATTTGTCTTTTTTTTTCTTGAACGAAAACTTGAACGGCCAAACAAACTTATGATCCGGCACCTCTGCTCAGCCGTCGCCGTTCAATGTCTCGTCACGGCTTGTTCCTTTACTGATATTTTTCATTTTATTTGAATTGTGATATTGTGAAAATGAAATATTATGTTACGTTAGATTTTTTGACAATTACACAATTGTCATTTGATTTCTATATTACAAAATCCAATGGAAATCTTAATATTCAATATTATAGTGCGAAACGGGCTTACTGTTTATTACAAAACGTTGCGCTCTTATTTACATAGGTTTGTTCGAAGCGAAGCGCTAGACGTCGTTACGCCTTACGCCCTTGTTTAGGTTAGTCGGTTACTGTTAAAATAATAGGTCTGTTCAGTAACTTTCCTAGCAGAAACTAGAAACGAGAGAGTAAAACAGAAATTTACATAATTACTCTCCTTAATATGAAAAAGTAAATGAACGCTTTAAGGCCGGGGCACATAGAATCCCTCATACGTCATACTTTAAAGCTCTCAATTAAAATCAAAGTAACAACGGAAGAGGTTGACACAATGAGTACTTTGTTATTGGATATTTAATCAGAAAAGAAAACACGAGAAAAGCTTTATTCTCCAATTTTATTCTATTAAATTAAATTATTTTGTTGTATTTTGTTTTATTTTTTTTATTTTTTATTCAACACAAAACTTTAACTTTGAGAGAGAGCTTTGTCTTTCTCTCTTTATAGCTTTCAACGTACGTCAAAAGTTGCCTAACTTTCGTACTTTGCGTTTAAGGAAACGTACTCATTGTGACAACACTCATTACAAAAGCTGTATTTCAACTTTCTCGTACGTTAAAAAAGACGACGTATAACGTATGACGGATTTTATGTGCCCCGGCCTTTACTACCACAAATTAGCAACTAGACTACGGTGGCGTTAGCAAGGACTTAAAACTTGAACCGATTACAACATCAAAGTAATCTACCGTTGTTATTCAGAAATGTTGATTTAAAAAAGTTCAAACTGATAATAGTAATCTCAAGGAAACCATACAAATAAATCAAACAACAAAAATAAAAGCACAATAATTTAAATAAAATTATTGTTTTAAAATATTGGGTAGCTTTTGAAATAGTTAATGATGCAATTAATCTTTAGGTGTCAATATTTTTGGTTAGTCAGTGCTAATAAACATTCCTATTTCAAAGAAAATTCTATAATATTTACATAATTAATATGCCAAACACAAATATCTTTATTGTTCAAAATATATTAAAAACTGTACAATACTAATTTTAAAATCAGAATTGTACCGAAAAAACTACGATTGCAATAAATGTATTATCCCTGATTTGTTTACTATTTATTATTTAAAAACAAAAAGACCTAAAATGAAAACCTAAACTTAAAATCGAAAAACTAAATTGTATCGTTTGATACCCTCGCTAAATTAAAGAAAAACAATACACCAACAAAATTTTATTTACTTTTAACTACTAAATACATATATTTTTTCAATATTGCAAAAAATTCCTTTTTCATACAATTTTTCCAAAAAAAAACATATTTTGAAAACAAAACCCCGAACAGCTGATTGACTAATTCTTGCTAGTAAAAATTTTACTAGCAAAAACTTGCAAGTAATTTTCTTTCTCTCACATTTTTATTTTCTTGTGTTACTCTCTCTTTGCTAGTTTTTCGAGTTAATGAACACTTTTACAGTAACAATTAGTACTAACTTTCAGTTACTGAACAGAGCTAATAATACAGAAGCATGCTGAAAAATGTATTAAACACATTTTTGAAAATTTGATTTGATATTAGGATTTTAAACGGTATGGGGTTATAGTCATAAATGGTTATATCAGCAACAACAAAATACTATTAAAAAATAATCAATATTGTAAATTTAGCTAACTGACAACCTAAAAATGCTAATTAAAGCATTTTTTACCCTAACACGTCATTAGCTGTGTTTTTTGTTAAATTGAGCTTGTTGGGTTAGGCCACTTCAGACTATAATACAAGTCTTACGCAGCCATTACATAAGCAAGTACTTGCATGCAAGTTGTTTATAAGTAGTATCTACGAAAATTATGGTGAACTATGCGAAAGTCCAGCATATTTAAACTAAAAATTGCAAAAATTGGTCAACTAGTTTATAAATAAATAAAACAAATGTTTATAAACCAGTGTTACCAACAGCAAGATTTGAATTTTGTAGGAAAACAGTAGATATCAATAAATATGAATTGTTTTTTCTGGAACTTATGTCATACTAACAGTACAGTTTTGTTTTTTTTTTTGCACAATTATTCTTTTATAAGTACTTTATCTTTTGTCGTTGTTTATTAAGTTTATCTTTGCACCGCATTCGTAATACCGTTACTTTTAATAAAGTGTGTCGAAAGTCCCGTGTAAAATATTTATACATCTGCAAAATGAATTATTTGTCTTCTAACTGGTGCGAAATCAACGTATATATCAGCACATAAAACGGAGAAAACGATTCATAAGTTAATGATTAGCAAATGTATAAGGTGAAAAACAAATAAAATTTTTGGAATTATTAGGAAAATGCCACGTAACACTGAATTAACAGACGAAGAACGTCGATTAATCAAGGGAATGACTAAATCCGGCATAAAAGTTGGCCAAATTGCTGTTTCTGTAAAGAGAAAGCGTAACACGAAAACTAATTTCTTGAAAAATCCAGCTGCCTATGGTATTAATAAACATAGCAGCCGGATATGACCATTGATGATAGGAGCAAACGGCGCATACAGCAGTTAGCAACTAAAAGCCACATGAGTTGTAGGAAAATAAAAGTGGAACTTGGTCTAAATGTGACTAAACAACGTGTTCATCAAATAATAAGACAATATCTAGACCTTAAATATGAGTACCGAGTGCCTAAACCATGTGTAAAACAGCTTCAGATATGGTATTTTATGAAAAGTATATATTTTGGGAAGATGACTTTGAACCTGTGATATTCAGTGACAAAAAAGTTTTAATTTAGACGAAGCATATGATCTCCACAAATATTAGATGAAAGTAAGACGCCCAAGGGAAACATTCCACAAACGAGTTCATGGTGCAGGATCACTCATGGTATAAACGGTATTTTTTACCAAGAGGGAAGACCAAAATAGGCTTTGTGCTAGGAAAATGCAATGCAGAAATCTATATAGATTGTTATAAAGCGAACACCTTGATTTTGCTGGTGAGTTACAAGGCGTTAAGTGGACCAATCCACGTGGTGAACAAGACCCCAATCCCACCAAGGATCTATAGTGAATACCTTCTGCCAAAATACATGCATCTTCAAACTATATGACAGCTGGAAACAACTATAATATTGATGTGTCTGTCCTGAAAAAACTGATGGAGTCAATGCCCCGTGGTGTCAAATTGGTCAAGATACACAAGAGTAATACAACCTCTTATTAACATATATAAGACTTATATTTTGTAACTAAAATAATATGTATATCTATTGAATAAAATTTTTGCACATATAAATATTTTCTATGGAGATTTAAAGCTTTAATATTTTCCATGCTAAAAAAGTAGTTTAATAAATTAAATTTTTTTTTAATAATTTTTAATTTAATATAATTTTTCCATGTTAAAAAAGTAGTTTAATATAATTTTGTTATTTAATTTTTATGTCTTTTAACTATAAATTCGGAAAAAATATCTTTTCCCGATTTCCATTGTTTCTTTTAATTGAAATAAAAGTTGAAAAAGTTGAAAATTACTTTTAAATCAACATCAAATAAGTTAAAACTATAATTATTTGCTATCCAGTTAATCTTTTATTTAAATAAATTTATTTAAATAAAACTTTTCTGTGTATCTTTTTGACATTAACTTGCTACAAGTGTCAAAAAATCAGTTGTAGCAAGTAGTTGAGCTACAAGTGTGTTAGTAGAAAACTGGAAGAGAATTGGGTTTTTCAAACTTGCATAACTTTTTGGATCTGAAATTTTTTTAAATTGTACCACTCCAGTGATAAAATTGTACCAATTTAGCATCAATTGTGCCAAAGTTTTTTATTAATCAAAAAACCACTACATACATACAGTGGTTCAAATTCAGAATAATATAAACCAAAAACAAGACAAGGGTGACGAATGGCTACGCCACGTCAAATGGAGGCCCCCACTAAGCGCTCTTAAACTAAATTTATCGAAGAAAGTTAATCCGGAAATTGAAAGAAATTCTTTGTGAAAGCATGACTACAATGGGCGTGTATCTAGAAAATACTCGTTCATAAGTAAGGAGAAAACTTAAAATAGAGATCGCTTAACAGCACAAACAAAAAAATCTTTTAATTTGAATCGATGTAATATTTACTGACGAGAGTAATGACAATGCTTTTCGGTCAGATGAACGATCGTAAATGTATATGGAGATTATCGAAAGCGAAGTTTTAAGAACAAATATTTGAACACTGTTGCCAACTTTTTCTTACGATTTCCCACCAAATTTGTACTGAAAAACGCCTGAAACCGCAAAATTTTTTGATTAGCGATATTTGAAGTGAAAAAATAGCTAAAAATATAAAAATTAAATTTAAATTCAAATTCAAGTATATTTAGATTCATTTAAATTTTAAAGCCATTTCTGTTCAGTAGGTTATGCCATTTAATTATGGAAATTATGCGATTCGATAATGACTAAGGGAAATTTAATAAAAATTAAAGGAAATTATTCAGTTAATCGACAGTTTGTTGCATTCTAGGCAAATTTTAAAGTAATTTTTATTAGATAAAAATGAAACACTTCTCAAACAACAAAGTTTTTAGAAAATTTAGTTTAATAAACTTGGAATGTCGAAAATCCTCACAAAGTTTTTAAGAACCTATTTCTCCTCGGCCTTTTTTTGTTAAAATACAGTTGCGATTAAATTCATAATTTTAGCTTCATTTTACAGGCGTAGTAACTAATACCTTTTGCTGAAGTGGCACAAATGCACCCCGCAAACTAAAAGACAAAAAACTTACCTACCTACCGGAGCATATCTAGATAAAGTTGTAGTTTTGTTTACATTTCATCCTGGAGGAGGAATTCGTCCGATATATTTTTTAAAAAATAAGATTAGTTTTGTGCTGTTACTTACGGTATTCGATATTTGTAAATGTTTTAAAAATACCATGTCACCTACCACATAGTTATCGTAACAAGCGATTTATCGTGAACACAATTTTAACCCAGAGCTACTTAGTTATCTAGCACTTATATCTTATTTGAACTTACAAAACGGCATTAAACGTGCTATTGCTGAGAAGTTGTGGTTCTCGCATGAAAATAATTTTCTACTGTCACTGTACAAAAAAAAAACTTTTTGCTCCCCCAGCAAGTTTGCTTTGTTCAAATGCATTGGATATTTGACAAAAATTGTATCTCTTAAAATCAATTCCGCTAACCGCTAAGAGATCATTTTCCCCACGCATTGCAAAAACGCTAGATTTAGCTGCAAAAATACTGTTTAGTCCGCGCATTTTTCGAAACGTTTTGATTTGTTGCACTGTGTAATCAAAATAAAAGCGTTTTATTTGGGTACAGAGTTTGTTTTTAATTTAAGATTTATATGAGCTTATGTGGATGCTAGTGGATATTTAGACCCGTCCTATTACGTTCAGGTATCTAGTAGGGTCACATAGGCTGATTCCTGATAATTCAGATAGGTCGTCTATTATGTTTGCCCCAAGAATGCTGCCAAGCAGCGACCGATACAGCATTGGAAACATCCTTGCCAGTGCATCGGCCTGCTTATTCTCAAAAAGGTCACTATGCCTAAACTAGGGTGCCATCAGCTAGATAATGCATCCTTACATTGTTCTACTAGATATAAAGATGTAATGTGTGATCTCACTGCCAGGAAAGCCGTTTGCAACAAAACTACCGAGGTGGGTTATTGGTTTATATAATTAAATGATAATATAAAGAAGAAAATAGTTAAAAAAAATAACTAACTTTCAGATTATGTGGTTATCTATTTATTTGTAGTGTTGTAGCGCAATTTGATGTACATATATTTATTTTTATATCACTTTTGAGCCGTTATAGATAGACGCTTGCAACTTATAACTATATAGCCTTAAGTAATAAACTTAAAGAGTGTCCCCACAAAAGACGTATTTTGGCGAATATCGTTTATTTTTTAAACCGTAATATGCAGTCACTTGAAATGTACCTATATGCTCGCTATAATACTAAAGGGTGACCCATACATGATGTGGTTTTAGCATATATTGATCATTTCTTATTTCTTGATAAATGAATGCCTAAAGATTACTCCCTTTCAAATTTTCAGTTTAGATTTGATGCCCGTCTGTCTACTTTGGTGTAGTTTTCTTTTTTTTTTTTGCAAAAATTGAAATTGTTTATTAGTCCCTTACTTACACCTGATCATTATGTATGTAAAAAGTATGTGTGCACACACT
The DNA here is from genome assembly GCA_949628195.1 of Phasia obesa. Classification (NCBI taxonomy): domain Eukaryota; kingdom Metazoa; phylum Arthropoda; class Insecta; order Diptera; family Tachinidae; genus Phasia; species Phasia obesa. The sequence continues at coordinate 155,795,167 of OX451215.1, forward strand.
TGTACAGGTAATTATGCAGTTAGTTTTGACAACAGTTACAGCTTCTAGTTTAAACTAATCTCAAGTTAAGATGTCTAAAAATAAACAAACAAACAAACAAAGATGACAAATAAAAAATTAAGAACCAATCAGAATGCAGTCAAGACAGTATCTTATCCATTGAGAGTGAAGCTAAGAAGGATACTAATTGCATTTTAGTAGACTTTAATCCTGCAAATTGTAAAAGGCATGCGAAGGTTGACAAATATGTATGTATGTATGTATGTATGTATGTATGTATGTATGTATGTATGTATGTATGTATGTATGTCTGTTTATGTAACTTCCTTTAAAAACTTGTATGGACACATGTGAAATTTTTGTCGAGCATAATATGCAATGAAATAGTCGAACAGATTGCACATTGAATCGTAGCGTCCATAGAATACAACATAATTTTAGTGGGTTTTCTTTTAGTTCCGACGAAACACACGCGATGGTTATGATTATTAGAACCGGTTCGATAATCGGTTTTTAAAAAGGTTTTTATTTTTGTAATAAAAAAAGGGTTTCGTACCGAAGGGTAAAAATGTAACCCTATAATTGTCGCTGCAATGTCTGTCCGTCTAATAGGTAGACACTTGAAAATTTTGCAGTAGGTGTATAGCCGTTATACCAATAAATACTAAAAGTTAAAGGGTGTCCCGATAGTCTGGCAGAAACTTTAAATTTACCCAGAGTATGTAGAATAAGTATGTTCGCCGTAACAACAAGTTTAAAAATAAAATTAAAAATTGACGGTTGTTCCCATAGAGAATGTGATTGTGACGTATATGTGCTTATATTTTGAACCGTAAGAGGCAAAGAATTAAGATAAAATTAAAATAAAATCTAAACTTAGGATAGGGTTTTTGCCGATTAGCCAGTTAATTGGATGCCAAGGTATTTGACGTCTGAAAGCTGAGGTATCATTTGCTTATTTATGCGAATAGATGGGAATGATTCCCTACGCAGTGTGAAAGTTATTTGCATGAGTGCATTTTTGTTCATTCACCTTTGTTCACCACTAGCTATCCCCGGTTCGATTCGCTACACCCATCCACAAAATATACATAAACCCTAGGAAAATAGGTATGGCTAAACGTAGTGCTCTAGGTGCACGATAATAATTTTTCACGTTGTATGTGAGGTACCACGCCAACTATCCCAATCATGACTGTATTTTTCTTGACTATGCACATTATTATGAGGGTTACTTGTGCAAATTTTCAAGACTGTACCTATTGCATATCTTCAGGTAGACGATATTTTTTTTCACTTTGTATTGTACCACGCCCACCGTCCCAATCCTGTTTGCGTTTTATTACACAATACACATTAGGTTGGGAGTTTACTTCTGCAAAGTTTCATGACTCTGCCTATTGTACATCTACAGGTAGACGATAATAATTGTTCACATTGTATTGGATGTACCGAGCTCACTATTCAAATCCAGCCTATGTTTCTCTAAAATATGTATATTAACAAGGATGTTACTAGCTACTCAAAAAGTAGGCGTAAAAGTGGGCGTAATAGCTGGGCCTAATTTGCTTTGAAAGCAATCCACACCAGAGACCCTACCTTGGGGTACCACGGCTTATATTCGCTGAGGTAACCTTAAATAAATTAGTCAAGTGCGAGTTAGACTCACACACTTAGGGTTTCGTACTATGTTTAGTACAACTTTAAAAATTCAAGTTGTTAATTTTTTAATGTCTTATGAGTCACCCTTTAATTTTAAAAGTAAAGTCATAATTGCATCACACCCTTTAAATTTTAGCAATTTTTGTTATAGCGGCATGGTAATACACTATCTATAGAAATATACATCAGCCTACCTATTGCGGTTCAAAAAATAAGGTAATATACGTGAAAAACATGTCACTGATGGAACACCCTTTAGATATTATTAGCGGCCGAAGTACAACATCTACTGTAAACATTTAAAGAGTCTACCTATTACGGTTCAAAAAATAAAGCTATTTACGTACAAATCATGTTTCTGTCGGAACACCCTTTAATTTTGTTATTTGCTATGGTGGCCATGGCAATTCTCTTTCTTAAAAAAATAAAAAAATAAAAATAATAAGTTACTATATGTGAAAAACATGTCACTGTTAGTACACCCTTTAATTTTTAGTAATTGTCATAACGGCCATGGCATCACATCTTCTATACAAACTGGAAGAGTCTACTTATTACGGTTCAAAAAATATGTCGTTATATATGCAAAACACGTCACTGTCGCAAAACCCTTTAAATTGTTATTGTTTTTATAGGGGTCATAGTAATACACCATTTGAGAAAATTTCATGAGTCTATCTATTATGGTTAAAAAATTAGTCAATGTGCATGTAAATTACGTCACTGTCGGCAAAGCCACTAATTTTTACTATTTGTTATAGTGGCCATAGTAATACTCATCCTGTAAAAACTTCAAGAGTCTATCTATTATCGTTCAAAACCTATACCATATACACATACAAATCACGTCACTAACGGAACACCCATTAATTTTTAGGTTTAATATTATATACTTGCTTACAACGCCAACATAGTTTAAATCACTGTTGCTTCCTATAGCTCAAGAAATAAAGATATAAAGGCAAGTAACACGTCACTTTCGGAACACCCTATAAGTTTTAGTATTTGTTGCTATAGTGGCTACAGTTATATGCCTTCTGTGAAAATTTCAAGATTTTACCTATTATGGTTAAAAACTTAGGCCTTTTACATGAAAATCCCACCACTATCGGATCACCCTTTAATTTTTAGGTTTATTTTTTTAGACTTGTTTATAAAGCGAACTAAGTTTTAATTACTGTTTGTAAATTTTTAGTGTATGGCTCCTACAATTCAAGATATAAACACATATTCGTGAATAACACCTCTATATCGGAACACCCTATAAAATTTAGTATATGCTACTATAGCGGCCACAGCTATACACCTTCTGTGAAAATTTCAAGCATCTACCTATTATGGTTCAAAACTTAGGCCTTATACATGCAAATCACACCACTATCGGAACACCCTTTAATTTTTAGTTTTATTTTTTTATAGTTGTTTATATAGGGAACTAAGTTTTAATATCTGTTTGTAAATTTCAAGTGTATCCCACCTACAGTTCACGAAATATGCACATATTCGTGAATAACACCTCTCTATTGGAACACCCTATAAGTTTTAGTATATGTTGCTATAGCGGCAACAGCTATACATCATCTGTGAAAATTTCAAGGATCTTACGGTTCCAAAGATAAAAGGCGCTGACAGACGGACAGACGGACAGACGGACAGACATTGTAGCGAAAACAATAGGGTTACATTTTTACACTTTGTGTACGGAACCCTAAAAACCACCAGAACTGCAATCTATAAGTCAATATAGAACGTATTATAGCCGTGTACATACATTTTAGCATCTTAAAGCTTAAGCCCCATTTTAAGCCATACATCCTGCTACAGATATAATAAGCGAAACGTTGATTTTTAATCCTGTGTTGCATGTTTACCTTCCACAATAGTTTGTGGTCCAGGATAAGTTCCAGATATTTAGCCTCTATTAGATAAAAGTAGTTCCTAACCCTGTAGCCGTAGATGATTACAGCTTTGAACTTTGTCTTATTTGGGTTTACTCCTAGTCTACCATGTGTTGTCCAGTTCCTGAGCAGGTCCAAACACTTGGTCAAAGTACTTTAACGAGCCCAATTAATTTTTCCAAAACTCGTAAAAAAAATACAGAACCAAAATTCTATTTAGTTAAAAAATGTAAAATTTATAGAATACCCTGTATTTTACATATCGGGTAAATGACGAACATTTCAAAAAAAGGGACTCAGATATCATTCGGTAGTCAGATCTGGCAACTATATTAACATTTGCTCTTTGTGTGGTTTGCCATTTTGTCATGCGCACACTTACACGAGAACAACGATTGCAAATTAAACATTTATTTCGAAAATGTTTTATTGCAGCATTCTCCCCTCACTTCTTTCAAAATGTGACAGGCTCGAACGTTTCTATCAACGGAGACCGTAACGGAGATTTACGTCAGTGCCTGGAAGAGTGCTTTAAACTGTCGAAGTATTTACCACTAGGTGATAACGAGGTGTTGACCGACGCTCTTAATGCGCATAGCAACACAATAAGTAACAATTTTATATCATTGTTTGCCGGACCATGTTCATAACCCTTGTTGAACACAATCTAAACTCCACCGCCTTTTTGGCGGCACCCATTGAAATTTAACAGCACACTGGACTTAATTCCACACAACAGCCACCAGTTACTCTCCAAAGGACCTTATCAATAACCGGTCACAGAAACAGTGGTCCCCAATGCGCTATCGGTTCCCGTGGGGTACCATTCGTTTTGACACTGGTCAAACATCGGGTTCTTAGGTTCTCGGGGACTGGTGTCCACATTAACCCCAGAAGCACTCACTTCGAGGATCTGAGAATTTCCAAGATAATATGCTGATTATTCACTAACAGTTATTCGGGGCCTCAATCGAATGTTCTGTTTACTAAAAACATGTTTTTTCAATTGGCCACGAAAATAGTACGATTTCCCGATTTAAGAATTATTTTCTTTGGAGTGGTATGAAATCATAGGTTTATGCTCAGAAACCATTGACCTAGTATTCAAATACAAATGACATAAAGTTATGGTCTCGGTATATTATTTCAATTCAAAACTGGTCACCTTTATATAAACACCCTTTACTCATATCTTCATGTTGGAAGAACCATTCGTTTTTTCTTTGCGTCCGACTAAATATAGCACCAATATTTTATAATTCATATTTTTAGACTAAAACCTTAAACTTGTCACTCAGTGTATGTTGAATAATAAACTAAATCTTAGAAAGCCACAATCCTGCAGCAACAATTAGCTTTAACATTTAAAAAAGAAAAAATACATTAAATTTTAGTTCAGTTTCCACGTCTTAAACTAAAATTAGATAGTTTCCATTTAGTTTCTTAATGAGCTTGTATAAGTACAAGTGCACTTACTATGGGGTTGTAATAAAATGTTTGTGTGCATAAGTATGTACATACGTGATTTAAAATAATAACTTTACGGTTTCAAAGTTTAAATTCACGTTTAAATCATTAAACTTATAAGTAAAACCTTAACAATACCCTGTTCTAAGAGTCCCTTATCTTCAACATACTTGTATTTATGATTTTTTTTCTTCTGGAATTTTATTCATTTGGCCTGTATTTGTTTCGTGATATAAAATTTATTTATTTTTATATGACATGTGTTAATCATTTGGGAATAATTAATAATTTTACACAATTTTTATGTACGAATTTAATTTTCATTTTGGAAGAAAAAACTTACTAGGGAGGGATGTATGAACGTTTAGATAAGCAAAATAATACAAACATTAAATAAAAAAATCTCTTTCGCTATTAATTTATGCTGGGCGAACGCTGAAAGGATTCCATGTTATTTATTACAAGTAAGCTATAAATACGGCCATTCATTATTATCGCACACTGTCTGGCTGAGGAAATTGCTTCGCAATTAGTTGGCTCTTAACTCGGCGATCAGACTCAGTGCAAGTAGGAGCATGGAAAATAAGAATATTTAAAAAACCGGCATTTTCAAGAAACCAATTTACAATTGTCTTTTCGAAAAACCCTTTTTGTAGTTCTTGGTTTAAATAAAACAGTTTTGTACATTTTTATGCGTATAATGAAAAAAAAAACAATTTAATTTATCAACTTAATGTTTTTTTTGCCATTTGCTATTGTTAAGTTACTTGTAAAGTTTGGATATGATTGGATCAGGGGAAAAGGTGCTGCAAAGCCACATTGAACCAAAT
>OX451215.1:155801223-155889210 GCA_949628195.1 Phasia obesa
AACGTTTTCACTTCGCTTCAGGTTTCCGTCTTTTTATTTCTGTGGCCATGATTTTTTTGGTTGGATTGTTCTCAAAACCTGCTCTCGGCCAAAATATTCGCACTATCCTGCGGGAGGCATTGATTCACAAACACCTGTATCTTCTACATATCTCGAGGGGCAGCATTCCATGTCTCACAACGAAGACGAATTCCAAATGGGTCTGAAACGACCGAAAGTTTGTCGTGATTTCTGTATACGGTTGTCAATGTCTGCACTTGACGCGCCATTTTTGGAAATTACGCTCCCAAGATATCCTCTATTTGATTATTATTTATTGTGAATAATTCTTGAGACGATGCATTAACTCGCACGGTTTTGGTTTCGGTAGTGTTAATCTTAAGTCCGGGCACATCTGTTGCTGTTGTCATATTTTGCAGATTTGATGCGAGGTCTTAGTAGCTGTGAGCTAATAGGCAGATATCGTCTGCGTAATCGAGATCGTTTAAATGACCTTGCAGTCCCCAAGTAATTCCCGTTGCGTTTTGTAGGGCACTTTTGAGAATTGTGTCTAAAACTATGTTAAATAGAAGTGGCGATAAAACACAACCTTGGCGAACACCGATTTCTATTTTTACCGCCCTGCTTAGCACTTTACCATGTTTAATTCGACAGCTGGCATTCCGGTGAAGGCATCTAATAAGTGAAATAAGTTTATCAGTGACGTTTTTGCATCGTATTGCGCTCCATATTACGTTGTGATTTAGTTTGTCGAAGGCTTTTTCGAAATCGACAAAGCACATATAGAGTGGTGATGGCCATTCAACAGATTGCTCGACGATAACACGGAGACTATTTATATGGTCGATAGTGGAGTGCATCCCGCCTGTTCCTGTCTCAGTGCTGGTGTCACCCTAGCGGAGATACGTTAAGCTATTGTTTGGGCAATAACCTTGTTAACCATACAATTATTTGGGTTAGTAAGATCTCCCTTCTTCGGAATATTTTTTATTATACCTTCTATCACTTCGTCCAGCAGACTTTCATTTTCCCAAAAGGTGCGAATGATTGGGTAGATTATTTTGGCGCTTGTATAAGAGTCTGCTTTTAATAATTCAGATTGCGGTTCATTTCAGTGTGCTGTGCAAATTAAAATTAAGTGAATAAATTTTCCTAATAGATTTTACACTATTAAAGTGCTTTTACACGGTGTGTATTTGTCATATGACTTGTCGCTTTTCCATGTGTAAATTCTATACACGTCGGGAAAACCTTTCAAACATAACATGTGTATTTTCCATGTGTACAATACATATGACATTTTTCATTTAGAACGTGTTCTATTTTGATGTGACAAAGCATCTGACACCCTGTAATGCCAACTTGATATTTTGCTATTTTAGGTTTTTTTGTGGTACCAAAAGCATTAAAAGCGTGGCAAAAGCACTATTTTTGCACATTTGCATCAGCTGTGGTTGGCAATACAAAACTGTGTGGCGGAAATATTATATATTATAGATTATGTCAGATGTACGTTTGAAAGCAAAATTATAAACCATATGTAAACTGTCTATTTTGGCAAACACATGAAATTACATATGGGTTATCAAACTGACAAGTCATATGACAAACACATGCCGTGTAAAACCATTTTTGGCGATTTGGAAGAGATACTATATTCGCAGAGAAAATAATAAAAACATTAAAATAGAATCAAATGCCCGCAAAAGGAACTGAAAGCGTTATTCGTTTATTCCTCTTAAAACAGGAATAAACGTAATGAGGGATTAATGTTATACATTTTATTTTCAGATTATGTTACAGATTTTTATCTTTTAAAGATAAAAATTTAATAAAAAATTAACTAATAATTTTAGTTAATTTAACTTATTTTTTTGCCAAATCTACACCCTATAAAATAACGAAAAATTTAGTCACATTGAAGAAATTTCTTCAGTAGAACAAATTTGACAAAATTATGTTTTTACTAAAATCGACTGTAGATTTGACTACAAATTTTGTTAGTTGTATAATAACCTACTTTTCTTCAATTCTACACCCCATTTTACAGTATTTAGGTACATTTTTGGTTCAGTGCAATTGCCGCAGATCCAAATATATCAAAATTTAGCAAATTTTAATACTTTTGGATCTGCAAGAACTGTAGTACAGAAATAAGAGCACCATTCTAAGTACATTAAATAAGTTTTATTCAAAGAAAAATCATTACAATATCATATCTACCCCTATCTTACTACAGCAATGAAAAAAAATAAATTTAAAAAATATATATGTATTTTTCATGTTTTTGTACCCCATTTAGGTATTAAAACGTGAAAAAAGGTTCATTTCAAAATGACCATGGATAACAAGTTTTTATGATTTGCATTATTTTAGGAATAGTTTCAATGAAATTAAAATAATAATAAATATGAAAAAACCACAAAATAAAACAAAATATAACTACATTTATAAGATGTAAAGACAAAAAAATGTGTTCAAGGTATCTGCGGCACCTCAAGATTTGGTTCTATCACAATAAAAATTTATAGAATAACTTCTCATATAAAAAGACAAATTTTATTACTATTAAAACGGGTAATACAAAAAAATATTTTTGGCCATATACTAACGTTTTAGCCTAACGTACATTAATATCAAGTTGTAATTAATTTTTTTATCGTTGGTAAGAGCCCTCAATAATGCGCACTCTAAATAGTCTGCCTGTTACGGTTCAAAAGGTAACACGGTCAACTTTTCTAATAACATTCTTGCATCGTTATGTGATTTCCCAATACATTGCACACAACAATTTAATTAATTAGAAAATGGGAAGTGGTTTAAATTTGGAAAGTGGGTTAAAAACCAAGTAAAACACATACGATTACTTCTTCTTTTAACCACACTATTAGCTAGAACCGGCTGCATGAAAAATGACTCTATAAAAGTCGCCCAAAAGCATAAATGAAAAATAGCCCAAGAAAAACTTAACAATAAACACATTTATAATAATAATTATACTTTTAACTCATATTAGCAAACTATGTTTTTGTACCTTTATTAGGGTTCCGTACACAAAGTGTAAAAACGTAACCCTATTGTTTTCGCTACAATGTCTGTCCGTCTGTCTGACTGTGTGTCTGTTAATGCCTTTTATCTCTGGAAACGTAATAGGTAGGCTCTTAAAATTTTCACAGATGATGTATAGGGTGTTCCGATAGAGAGGTGCTTTCACGAATATGTGTTTATTTCTTGAACTGTAGGAGGCATGGACTCAAGATTTAAAAACAGTAATTAAAAATTATTTCGCTATATAAACAAATCTAAAAAAATAAACCTAAAAATTAAAGGGTGTTCCGATAGTGGAGTGATTTCCATGTATAAGGCCTAAGTTTTGAATCATAATAGGTAGACTCTTGCAATTTTCACAGAAGGTGTATAACTGTGGCCACTATAGCAAGAAATACTAAAATTTATCGGGTGTTCCGAAAGTGAGGTGTTATTTGCCGTTATGTCTTTATTTCTTGAGCTATAGGAGGCAACCACTTAAAATTTGCAGGCAGTAATTAACTCTATGTTCGCTATCTATTAAATTAAACCTTAAAATTAAAGGGTGTTTCGAGAGTGACGTGCTTTGCGTGTATATGGCCTAATAAGACGATAATAAGTGGACTCTTGAAGTTTTTACAAGAGGTTTATTACTATGGTAACTATAACAAATAATAAAAATTAAAGGGTGTTCCGACAGAGACATGAATTTTACTTAAATAGCCTTATTTTTTGAACCGTAATAGGTAGACTCTTGAATTGTTTACAGTAGATGTTGTACTTCGGACACTGTAACAATTACTAATTATTAAAGGGTGATCCATCAGTGTCATGTTTTTCACGTATATTACCTTATTGTTTGAACCGCAATAGGTAGGCCTGACATTTTTGTACTCCGAACTTCGCTAATATATTTAACTTGGAAACAAAAAAGTTTTCTAATAGATTTTGATCACAGATTACATAGAGAAGTTGCAAGTTCAATGCCGCTACTAAAATTATTGACATTTTTATATTTGTTATTTAATAAAAGAAACTATAATTTAATTTGGGAGATGATTTTCACAATTTTTGGAACAAATTTCCATTATTCTTTTTTGGAAAATTTTCATTCATTCGGCAATTTTTCATTTTTGTTTTCGGTAAATTTTTCATAGGGTAATTTTGCATGCAGCCGCTAGAACGTGGTCTTTTTAGTTGCAAATTATTGTTGCTACACAAGGATCCAACGGCCTAACGGCACCAAATTCCACAAGAGCTTTTTCAATAATTTTGGAACAAATGTAAAAACATACATATACAAAGCATATTTAGTCATTAAACTGGATAACTTTCAAATCAAAATCGAACAAAATATTGTCGGGATGCCTGTGACGTGGCGGGCACAGCTAGTCTAAAATAAAATAATATGTTGTATATCTGAAACAATATAAAAGTAAGATTCTTAAAAGTTGAATTGAATATTGTAAGGACGCTGACGAAGTGGCGGGCACAGCTAGTTCGTATAATTAATATATAATACATTATATGATTATATATTAAGAAGATATGTATAAATTAGTAATTTTTTCTTATAAAATTGGGATCGGAAGAAATCAATACGATCCAGTAGGATCCAAGTTGATGCAACTCATATGAAAGTATTAAGGCTTAAGAGGAATATAATACCTTGTCAGACAAATTGAAACTACATATAAGTTCTATTCTTTGGAGTATAAACTAAGAATCAATAAGTCCGTTTTCACAATGAACGAAATGATTTTCTACTTTTTAGAGTTACTTACGTTCTTTACAGTTCTTTTTCCATTTATATATGAGATGTTTTCTTTGAAAGTGGTGCAAGTGTATTTTATTTAATATGGGGATATTTCAGGTTTTGCCTTTGAATAATTTGAAAAATATATTAATATATTGAATACATACTTCAACAATAAAAATAAATAAAAAATAACGAAACAAAAAGGCCTTATTTCAATATTTACCATTCAACGAACATTATTTATACTCGTATTATTAATATATTTTAACTTTTTTTTCATTATGATCAAGTCATGATAATAGTCATGACGTGTTGGAGGAATATATCGTCTCGTTTCTTCTTAAACCACGTAAACGTCATTTTTTCGAAATTTACTTTTTTGGTTTTTATGGTAGAAAATAACATTTGCCACCAGACTACATTCTCATCTTAACAAGTTTGTATGAAAAATAAAAAAATCTATTTTCAAAACCTCGTAAGTGCCATACAAATGACATTTGCATGCAAAATATAATGGTTTTTATATTTCAATTTGAAAATGTTAAAGACTCAACCACTAAGTTTTTTGTATTTAAGAATAAAAAAATCACGAAAGTTGCAGGCCAATTGGAGCATTTTTGGTAAAGTTAAAAGTTTTTTTTTGATAAATACAAAAATAAATGTTAATTTACACACAGAAATTTGCAATTTGTTGGTTGCGCCAAAACCACGTAAGCGACAGATTTGGCTACAATTAATTGTAAGTAACAAATTAAAAAAACAAAAGTTTCTCTACCCTTCAGAGAGTTACACAGCCATGTTTTGCAAAAAAAAAAAATTGTTTTGAAACCCATATTAAAGAAGTTATTTAATATGGGTTTCATACACGCAAAGAAAAAACATGGTTATTGTATGGTCACGGCAACCACACTATGTTCTCTGTAATAATAGATGTTTGCTGTGAACAAATTATAGTTATTTAAAACAATACTTTGGTCACGATAAACATGTTTTTTGTTAACAGTTAATCATTCAATGGTTATACGCACCAAAAAAACAACATGGTTGATTTGAAACATATTAAAATTCAAACCACAACCAAATTATTTTTAATATTTAAAAATTATAACCATAATATATTATTATTAAACATAGTATGTTAAGTTTGACTAAAAATAAACAAATAATGTTTGGTTTTAAAAATACATATTTTGGTTTTGACATTTTTTCAGTTCAGAAATGTGTGTGTAAGCTATCGGTTCATCTAAAACCGTAAAAACAATGAATACATATTTGTTGTCAACAAATAAATTTGTTTTTTTATTATAAATCATAGTTTTAAATTAATTATATCAAACACAGATAAAGGTAAGCAGAAAATATCAAAATATGTATGTACGTCTAAATGGAAAAATTCGTGTATTTGTTTTTTGTTATTTATAAATATATTCATACGTTGTCACATATAACCATTTACATGTTTAAAATTATATTATAGTATGTTTATATTACAAACATAACTATGGTTGTATTTTACAATGTTATTTTATATGTAGACAATAATATGTTCCAACGACAACAATATTATTTTTATATATAACCATATAATTCAACCATAACATGTTGCTCTTAGTTTATGGTTACCTCAACCATGTTTTTTCTTTGCGTGTATGAAACCCATATTAGGCTACTTATGAATTTTTACACTTATGAAATTTTTAAAAATTAAAATTAAAAATAAAAATTTTAAATTTTCTATTGAAATTTAATTTTGGTTTAATTTAATTTCTAGGGCATAATTAAAATTATTTCAAATATTATTGATATTAAATATAAAATTAATAAATTAAATGATTACTATCTACATGGAGAGAAAGAAAATAATTTCTTATATTTTGAAAAAGTTTTTTCTATCACCGAAAATATTTTTTCACTTACCAGCGAAAATAAATAAAAAATTAAGACTTAAAATTTTAACAAAATGTATTACTATTTTTTAATATTAAATTATAATTTTTACTTTAACTTTAATCTTGTTACAATAAAATTATTTATTAAAATCTATAAAAACAAACCTTTTAATATAATTAAAAAAATGTTTTAATATTCACTTCTTTTCTGTAATTCACTCAGTTTAGTGGTTCACTATTTTCGTTTATAAATTGATATATTTTTTAAATCAAATTATTAATTTTTACAATTAATTCCCTTTAATTTTCTATTTTAAGTAAAACACTTTAAAACGTTTTATTTTGAATATTTTACAACCACTAGGATATGTTCACACGCCAAAATGTATGCAACAACTGACATGAAGATCAACTAAAACATGCTGTTAAATAAGCGCCAAGTGGTAAAAAAACACACAACACCATTACTGAAAACATATACATAATATATATTTTAAACACACACACACGCAACACAAACACACACTTCATAAAAAACACGTTACAAACGAAGAAGCAACAATTGGCTGTTTTTGTACAATATGAAACAAAAATCTAAAGATAAATTTATTCAGCCTAAATGTATGCAGCAAAAAATAAACACATTCACACTCGTATGTTGTGTGTGTTTGTTTTTTTTTTTTTGTTGCAATAAAATAACACTAATGCACACAAAATTTCAAAGAGAAACTCGCAGAATTTCTATACAAAGAAACAAAGAGTGCAAATTTATTAAAGAGCGAAAATTATTTTTCTGAAGTGAAAGTATGATTTTCATTCTTTGGCAAAATTTGAAATTTCATTTCCTTTCATGGTCATGCGTAGTGGCTTTTATTTACAGCAATAACAAAGACAATGAGATTGCTACAATGAAAAAACACAAAGGCTTTAAGCAGATAACCAGAAAATTAGAAAAACCATAACGAACACACTTATTCGTATTTGCACATTTTAAAACCTCTTTCATTTGAGGACGCGCAAATTCCTCGAAAAAAACAACATCAAAACTTAAACAAATACCCAACCAGCGTTTTCAATTTTGCATTTTTATTGCCGGACTTAGCGTTTTTATACCCTTCACTCCAGACGGAAAGGATATATGTTCATAAGTATGTTATTTCGTTTGTATGAAATATATTAACATTAATTTGTGATAGGAACGAAGCAGCAGATGAACTTGAAAAACAAAGATCCAAAAGAACTAAAAACTAATCAACAAAACAAATTTTACTTAAAAATAAAAACCAAAAGTTGAATTTTTTTCAAAAAAAAAAAAAAAATCGGGTATTTTTAAAATATTCGGGTATTTTCTGTAATCCGAAATCGAGGGAAATTGAAATCGAATAAATTTTTAAAGAAAAATATAACTTAGTTGCGCCTATTATTTTAAAACATTAGCAATCAAGGAAGTTATGTGAAGTTATGGTCTTTAATCAAATGTATAACAAATAATATCAAAATGTTGTAATATTTAAAAGTTATGACAATTTAAAATTTCATTCGGATTCAATTCCACTCGGTTTCGGATTACAGAACATACCTGATTATTTAAATTTGAAAAAAAATCTAATTTTAACAAAAAACTATTTTGGTTTGATTTTTCAAATGGATTTTGGCGAAATAAGTGAAAAGAATTCTGACAACCCTGGTTCTCAACCAAATTAGTAAGAAAAAATTAAATCCGTTATATTAATGCAGATTTCGATTTGGTTGCTATAATCTTGAGTTTTGCTAATATAGAAGGTGTTTAAGTTTGAAATTCTAATTGCATAACTTCATATACCACAAAGTGTTGTTTTTTAATTTAAAACAAAAAATTTATATTTTTTAAACAACGAAGAAACTATGACGAACTTTGAAAAATTCGATTGTAAATATGACAATGAAAGGATCTTCATCACGTAGAATAACTAATTTAAGCCAATCAGTGGTTATTAGAGGCTAAAATGGCGAAATGTAGTTCAGCAAGGGCAAGCTTGAGGCCGAAAACTATTAACTGTCTTTTGTGCATTGATATATAAAATTGCCATGCCTCACAAAGATTGGTCTGTTGATGACTGGAAGAGTCATCATTTTAACAGTACACTATGTTTGAACCGAGAGACTAAGCTACCTCCTCACAAAATTTTATTAAAATTTATCTAGTAGCTTTTACGTAATGCGAACACAGACAGACAGACAAAAATTCCAAAAATTGCTGTTATGTCTTCTATTTCAATTACTATTACCAAATTTTCAAAAAAAATATTTTATGTACAGAAATGGTCCTGTTACAGTTTATATTATATGTATAGATTTTTAGGTATGCACATACATACATATATATCGATGGTCTCAAGTAGAAAGACCCTACCCCTTGTTTTCTACGAAATTAAGTTTTTCTGTGATTCCAGTACATTTCACACAAATACACCTCGTCACAAAAATTGATTGCAATGGTGTAAAAAATAACGCTTTTACCAGCAGTTGTACATTACAAATTACATTGTGAATGTTACAGTTGCCTTTATGTTTTTACCTTGTCCTGTAAAGTTAAAATTATTTGAGTTAGGGCCTTTCTAAGTGAGACCAACGATATGTATAAAAGAGAAATAAATTTGTTTTTTTGAGAGTTTGAAGACAAAAGCAATGGCATTAACTGACTGCAAACTGACTGACGTGTAGTTCATTACACCACAAATCATTATCCCAATAGCTTTATCGCATTTACATTTAGTCTAGTACATCTTCTTTAATCTTTTCTTAAGATAAACATTGCAAGCATTTATGCATATTTTTATCTGTGCATGTTTCTAGCTTCAACGCTAATACTTTTGGGCGAAAAGTTTAAAGAATGGATAAACACGCACACACACACACACATACTTACATCAATGCATTAATGTAATACTTACATGCGAGGAAAAAATATGGTTGAGGTAACCACAATCCAACATATTATGATTTAATTATATGGGTTGCAATCAATTCATATTATTATTAAACAAAATAAAAATATCCTTATGTTAGAATTATACTATTGACAATTCTCCTAATGACACTGTTCAAAACAACCAAATTTTTTTTTTTTTTTTGAATTTCGTCATAATAAGTATAATAAATTTTTATATTAAAACAAATTTTGGTTGTTTTTTGATTATCACGTAAATTCGCACAGATTCAGAGTAAGGATGTATTATTTCTAGATTTGTGCCGGTCATGTACGACCTAGTTGATTGAACGATTCAAGTAACCGAACGATTCTGACTCGGTCAGTGTTTTCTTTTTTATCGTTCATCTTTAGTTGCGTTTTTTTTTTGTTCAGGTACTTGATATTTTGCTGTATAAATGTTCATAAAAAATGATCAACTGTTCAAATGCTTTTTGTTAAATAATAAAGGAAATATTGCTTGATATTTAATGCAATATTCCTTAACGTTTTATGTATTAATATTTATTTTTTTAAATACTGTAATGATTCCACAATACATACATACATCAATTGTTTGTTAAAACTATTCAGAACGTTACTAATACCCATTATTTGACATTAAAATCTGTCCTAAAATAAACAGATCAATTTTTATGCTTTAATTAAGATACCTGATAAAACAGAAATAAATAAATAATAAAAGTTCCAAATTATTTAAATATGTATGTGTACTTACTTCTTGCCAGTGAATTTTGTACATTTGTTTACAATTGTGAAGTGTTGTCAGAATTACGTTGAGAACTATGAACGTAACGAACGACCTAGTTCATTAAATCTCGCTGTACGATCTGAACGATTCAGCGAAATGAACTATTATGCTCTAACTCTAATTATTTCTGCTATAATAATTGTTCATAGTTTTTCCTTTTTTGCACTTTTTATTATAAAAAGGTATGAACGATTACCAGTAAAATTATATACATATGTATGTAAAGGAAAATATATTAATTATTTTGAAATTGATGTTTTTCTCTTAGTTTTAGCAATTATGACAAATTTCTGATTTTATTGTCAGATATTTCTTACGGATTTCTTTCAGACATATCAGGAAAAATTGATTCACGACAAATCTGAAAGTTTTCTAAAAGATTTCCTACGAACATATCGATAGGATTTTATTTCAATCAGATTTCGTACTGTTAGAAATAAATTATTTAAATTTCCTTTTATTTTTTTAATCAAAGTGTGTGGCAATAATGCTTAAAGTGAAATATAAACTTAAAAATCAATAAAAACAAATTAAAAAAATATATAATATAATAAAATAAAAAATATATATAATAAAAAATAAAATAAATCAAATAGGTAGTAATTAGTATGTCTCGTCAATGGTATAGGAAATAAATAAAAATTTGTTAATTTCTTCATTGGAGCCGGAATTTCAGTTGGAACCAGTTAACGAAACGGCTGTTTAACCAAGGGCAAAATGGTAAAATATCTGAAAGTTATAATGATGCCGATATTGGTGAATATTTTGAAAATGGTACTGTCAAGTTTTCCGTCAGAGAAAAATTCGGAACAGAATGAAGAAAAAATGTATTGTGCTGATGATTTTAGATTTTTTCTATTATATTCAATTGCCTAGGATGCAACGAATGAATTCGTTATAAAAAAAGTTTGACATTAGTGTACCAGGAGATGTACGGACAGTACGTGAAACTCCAAAGAGTACAGCAATTTTAGAAGTAGGAAAAGGTTCACATTTTCATGATGCGCTAAAAATTTAATTTAATTAAACCTATTTTTTTAGATCTTGCAGTGGGAAATATTTCAAGAACAAGCTGCTCGATGGATGTCCTCATTAAAAGATTTTTTAACCCGTCTAAGGACAGAATTTTGAAAGCGAAGAAACGTAAAAAAGATAATTAAATAATAGTAAAACGATTTAATCCTTCATATATACATATGTACATATATATATATATATATATATGCACATATTTAATAAATACAATTAATAACAAAAAATAAATTACCCCATGCTGAATTTTGATCAGATTTCTGCGAGAATTATGTAAGAATTTTAGTAGACACTCTGTCAGATTTAATTAAGTAATTTTTACAAATAGTCGAATAGAATTACATCCGACATTTTCCAGATATCTAATGGCACAGAAGTTTCCATATATTATTTTTTTTTTTTTTGGATTCTGTAAGATTTCTATAAAAAAAAGTCGGAAAGAAACTCAGAAATTGCCATGACTTGTCTGTCAGACTTCGTGTCAACCACTTCATATATCGGGTGGTAAAATTTTAAGGGCCGATGTTGAATGTGAACCACACCTAAACGTCAAGTTTTTTTCTGCATTTAATTTGACATGTCTCAATTTCGGACTAACTCAGTTTGAACCATTGAATCGTCAATAGTCAAAATGGTGGCAAGAAATGGCAACGTTGGATGATCAATTTTCGAAGAAAATCATCTTCAGTGATGAGGCACATTTTCAACTCAGTGGATTCGTTAATAAGCAGACTTGGCGCATTTAGGTGAATGATAATCCAAGATTTATTGTCGAAAAACTAATGCATCCACAAAGAATTACTGTTTGGTGAGGTTTATGGGCTGGCGGCATCAACGAGCAGTAGTTTTTCTAAAATGAGGCCGGTCAGGCAGTTACTGTGAATGGTGTTCGCAATCGTGGGATAATAAGGAACTTTTTATGACCCGAATGGGAACGTGGATGGATATGGACGATATGTGGCACGACGGTGCCACTTGCCACACAGATAACGAAACAATGGCTCTTTTGCGCGATAAATTCAATGGCCGTGTTATCTCACGTGGTGGCGATGCGAATTGGCCGCCAAGATCATGTGATTTGATACCCTTGGACTTCTTTCTTTACGGTTATTTGAAAGAAAAAGCGTATGTCGATATGCCAGCAACAATTCAAGAGCTAAAGGCATAGAACCTCAATTATGCCTCAGCCTCAGAACCAGCGATGTCACTTTGGTCTGATCGGACCAAAATTGGTAGTTTTTTTATTAATGAACGATTTGGTACTTTGATTGGTTTGTTCCAGTTCTTCTGCGCTTCTGGTAGAAAAAATTATTTTAAATGTTAAAATTATTTTCCAATAAGAAAATGCTTGAAAATTTCTATACCATTTACTATAACAATTGAAATACAATTTGTAAATGTGCTAATGTAGAAGTTTACCAACCATGTACTTACAAATGAAAGAAATCGTAGTAAATGACATTATAAAATCAAAGCAAACGAATTTGTAAGTTGACAAAAAAAGGATAAAATTATTTTATTATAAAAAATTGGTAGTTTTTTAGGTTTTGGAAGGATTTGCTTATGGATGTAGGACAATTTTGCTGGCTGGGTAAATAAAAATGTGTGTAAATCGCGTGTTCGTATAGTATAAATGTTTACATTACTTAATGCATTACAAATAATGAATTCTACAATAGGTTCGCAGGACACATTTAAATAATTCATTATTTTCCTAGGATATGTTCTATGTAAAAAATAATGAATTCTGAAAACAAAATATTATACAAGCTACGTATATATTTCTCGTAAACAGCGGGTTTACACTCACTAATAATAAGGGAATACTTTTATAAATTTAGACATTTGAAATGGATCTAAGAAAAAAATATAAATGTCGAATCTGAAACTCCATATAAAAAAAAATTAGAGAGTTTCCCCTGTATGAATATAGCTTTCGTTATATTTCACAAAGATTTTGTTTCTTTTTAATGTTTTTTAAGTTGCGACTACTCTTCTTGTAAATTTGCTAAAAACTTCTCTGTGCTTGCTGCGGTGTTGCTAGAATTTAAAGTTTATAAATCTTTTATAGGTATTTCGTTTGGTAACTTTTATAGGCGAATTATAAAAAGCGGACTTTTAGAGAGAGACCACCACACATTAAACATTACGATTATTTCAGCAGCTCTAGATTGTAATACGGATGACGAGAAAGGTGTTGCCATTTCTTTAACATTGACCGAATTCCCCATGATGTACCAGTTTTTTTTATATTTTATTTATTGTATCTTTAATATATTTCAACTAACAATAATTACCCATATCTTAAATCTAAAATAAAAATAAATTTACGTTTTAAATCCAGCAGACAAAAAAATTGTATGTTTCACGGTTGATGCTATCATTTGCGGTTCATCCTCCTTCCTCCTTTTTAGACGTATGTACCCACGTTAAATATACGAGGTGGGGTAGAAATATTTTGTGGCAGTGATAGCAAGTACGACATAGAACTTATGCCAACCGAAGTTGATCGCGGAATATAATTAGGGGATGAGTGGTCGACCAGTTATTGACAGCCTGATTGTGTCAATATCTATAGAATGAAATGAAATATTGGCCACCGTTATTTGCGAGGAAAGAAATACCGGTGGCCACTATTTACTGCAATATTGTGGTTAGTACGTGGAAGCTGTATAAAACAGCAGAGTTTAAACGTTTCGCTACTACCTAGGAATTTCTACACAGAAAGTGTTTACTTCCCAACGCTTACTAGCTTCCTGTGTAGCAACTAATGCCGATATTACTGCCTTACCGGAAGTGCGATGGAATGGGAAAGGCGTCACAAAGGGTGACGCATTTTACTATAGCTGCCATGACACAAGACATGAACTTGACTGTGTATTTGCGGTTAGTCGGAGAATCAAACACCTTATCTCCAGATTCACTCCGGTGGATGAGAGGATAGCCACAATCCGTATAAAAGCCAAGTTCTTTAACAGCAGTCATATTGTACGAGCGTCTAGAAAGAGCATGTGACCGCTGCCCCGATCACGACATTAAAATTGTGCTAGGAGATTTTATTGCAAAAATAGTCCAAGAAGGAAAATTTAGCCTCCACGGAGAAATATCCGATAACCGAATGAAGAAAAGTAGGTTGTTATACAACAAACTTTTTAGTCAAATCTACATATCAAGGTATATTTATTTTACTAGGTAGTGGCATCCCTACAACAAATACAACAATACAAGAACAACATGGCATTTTGTTGTTGCTTTGTAGTTCGAAATGTCAAGAATCATATAAGAAAATTGAGAAAGCGTGTATGTGTTTTATTGCTTTCTCACTTCTACACTATAAAATTTTTGAACACATACAAATTTTGACATGTCGAACTACTAAATCAGCTGGGCGGACGACACTACCTAGTAAGATAAATATACCTTGCTACATATTATTTTCGTAAAAAAATATTTTTTTTAAATTACTTATATTGAAGAAATTTCTTCAATATGACTCTTTCTTTTTGTTATTTAATAGGGTGTAAATATGATAAAAAATAACTTAAATTAACTAAAATTTTTAGTTAATTTTTTATAAAATTGTATGCTTTATAATATCTTTTCATCATTAGATAATATATGCGATTATGTTGCATATTTTTCTCTAATGATAACATGAAGTATAAACGAATAATGAAATATTTAAAATTAAAAAACATAAATTCAAAAAATTTCTATTTTACGTCAATTCAAATAATTTTCCTGAAGTTAAATTTAACGAAATTTCTTCTATTTTACAATTTTTTTTTTTCATTTATATATGAGCCGTTTTCTTTGAAAGTGGTGTAAGTGTATTTTATTTAATATGGGTATATTTCAGGTTTTGCCTTTGAATAATTTGAAAAATATATTAATATATTGAATACATACTTCAACATTAAAAATAAATAAAAAATAACGAAATAAAAAGGCCTTATTTCAATATTTGCCATTCAACGAACATTATTTATACTCGTATTATTAATATATTTTAACTTTTTTTCATTGTGATCAAGTCATAATAATAGTCATGATGTGTTGGAGGGATATACGTAAACATCATTTTTTCGAAATTTACTTTTTTGGTTTTTATGGTAGAAAATAACATTTGCCACCAGACTACATTCTCATCTTAACACGTTTGTATGAAACATAAAAAAATCCATTTTCAAAACCTCGTAAGCTCCATACAAATGACATTTGCATGCAAAATATAATGGTTTTTATATTTCAAGTTGGAAATGTTGAAGTCTCAACCACTAAGTTTTTTGTATTTAAGAATAAAAAAATCAGGAAAGTTTCAGGCCAATTGGAGCATTTTTTGGTAAAGTTAAAAGTTTTTTTTTTTGATAAATACAAAAATAAATGTTAATTTACACACAGAAATATGCAAGTTGTTGGTTGCGCCAAAACCACGTAAGCGACAGATTTGGCTACAATTAATTGTAAGTAACAAATTAAAAAAAAAAAAACAAAAGTTTCTCTACCCTTCAGAGAGTCACACAGCCATGTTTTGTAAAAAAAAATTGTTTTGAAACCCATATTAAAGAAGTTATTAAGTTTTTTTCGTTTTCTGAAAAACGACTTTTTGGAGCATACGTGGTTTAAGAATAAGCGCGACGATATGGTACTTAATCAATTATATCTGTCAATTTTTCCAATGTGATGATATAAACGTTTTAGTACTATATTTCTAAAGTTGTGTGGTTTTCCCTTTGAGGGCTATAAATTTAGTGATTTAAAATCCTCATTCTCGCTAAATGAAGTTTTATAGAACATTGTATATGGTTTGCTTTTAATAAACCTTATCCAACATATCTTTAACCAATTTACTTCTTCACCATTGATATGTTTTCCCTTCTTAGAATGGCATCTTCTAAGGTTTTGTATTTATTATATTGCATAATAAATGGGGAAAAAGTTAAATTATGGAAAACTATAAAAAATTTTATGTCATATACAATATTTCCACACATTTAAAAAGCACTAAAGAAATTATGTAGTACAATTTTGAACTAAATAGTAGTATGTCTTTGAAAATAGTCTACTTAGGGTAGTGTATTTAACCAACCAAACCGAGATAAAGGAATACGAGAAAACTTGTATTCAATTATCAATCGTCAGTTGGTGAGAACGAAGTCTACCACTACCTTAAGCTTCCCTCTTGTTGAATATTTTTACTTTTTAATATTTACCACCTTATATTTTGTTGTTCCTTCAGCCAACCTTGGGTTAGCAATGAAAGTTACTTTTTGTTTATTTGTTTTACTTCCAACATTCGTTTTTAGTTAACACTAATTTAGTATCAAACCAAACTTTGTTGAGTAAACAAGATTGCGCGGTGCTTTGCGATTTTTAATTGGAAAAGATTTTAATGGAAAGACGTGAGTGTGAGCGAATCGAGATGTACAGTAGGGTGGAACGAAAAAGTATTTTTTTTTTCAATTTCAATATGTAATAGTGGTAAAAAATTGCCATTTGCTATTGTTAAGTCAATTGGAACACGATTGAGGTTCCGCAAAACCAAATGCCACAGATCCAAATATATTGCAATTTAGAAAAATTCAATACATTTATATCTGCAAAAACTGTATTATAGAAATAAAAGCACCATTCTAAGTACATTAAATAAGTTTTAGTCAAAGAAAAATCATTACAATATCATATCTACCCCCATCTTTCCAAAACAATAAAAAAAATTAAATTAAAAAAAATATTTTTTATGTTTTTATACCCCATCGAGGTACTAAAACGTGAAAAAGGTTATAAACTTACCATTGATAACAAAATTTGTATGTTATGCATTATTTAAGGATTAGTTTCAATGAAATTAAAATAATAAATATGAAAAACCACCAATAAAGAGTAATAAGGCAGCAGGAGCCTTGGGTTGTCAGCCGAACTATTTAAGACCGGAGGCGACACGCTGCTTTGTTCAATTTTGTTAGATAAACGCATACCCGATGATTGGAACCTCAGCATATTATGTCCCGTGCACTAAAAAGGAGACAAGACAGTATGCGCCAACTACAGAGGAATAAGTCTCCTTCCCATCACATACAAAATACTTTCCAGCGTACTGTGTGAAAGATAAAAATCTAAAGTTGGCCAGATAATTAGGTCATATCAATGTGGCTTTAGACCTGGCAAATCCAACGACCAGATATTCACCTTACGTCAAATCCTGGGATAGACTCAAGAAAAACAGACCTACCAAGGCAGCTTCTGACAACCCCATACGCTCAAAGGTGTTTCAAGCCATATCTGAGTTTGGTATTCCTGCAAAATTAATACGGCTGTGCAGGATGACCTTAACTGATACGCGATCCGAGCCATTTAGTACCAAACGAGGTTTCAGACAAGACGATAGTTTACCGTGTAACCTTATTAATATCCTGCTGGAAAAAGTTATACGGGATGCGAATGTGAAAAGAACTTTCACGCTATACCCAAAACAACACATGTTACTCGCTTACACTTACAATATAGACCTCATGGGTCGAACATTGCGAGCGGTAACTGCCGCCTTTGAAAAAATCGAAAAAGAATCTGCCAAAGTGGGTTTGACAGTAAACGCCGATAAAACCAAGTTGATGATATCAACGCACAAGACGTGCAGTAGACTCGGGCAGACAGTGTAAGTTTAAAACTACAACTTTGAGGTAGTCATCGATTTTATCTACCTCAGTAAAGCCATTAACAAAACAAACAACATCAGTTTTGAGATAAAGAGAAGAATAAATCTGGCCAATAGATGCTACTTTGGACTAGGTAAGCAGTTTAAAAACAAGGCCACCTCAGTATACTTTTTTCCGCGAAAGATCTTCTTTCCAAAAGAAAAAGCAGTGAAAGTACCCCGATTTTTATACCGATATATTTTAAGCAATGTTGCGCAATAAAAAGTAAATACTTAAGTCTTAAAATTTCATGTGCATTACTTTCAAAGAAAAATCGAACAAAATATTATCAGGACGCACACAACGTACGTGGGCACAACTAGTAAATATATAAAAGCACATTTTCCATTATACCCACAAAAGTTAGAACATTAATATGGAGACAAAAAGTGAACATGAATTACCTTCCTTTATTTTATCTTGACGCAAACAGAATTTTTCCTGTTTTTGAAGTTAAAATTTGTTCTTTTTCTGTTTTTCTGTTTTTTTTTTACTAATACGAACATTATTTGTGTTTTGTTTGACTTTACGAAAAAGCCTTTCAGCACAGTATTTTAACAAAAACTTTTAAATTTATCCAAAGAAAAATGGTGTTAGTTACACCATGCAAAAATTGGAAGATATAAAATTTTCGAAAGTATAAGTGTCCAAGATGTAAAAAGCGAAATTTTTAAAAGCAGCAAAAAGCAGTTTATAAAAAAAATAATGTGTCGAATGTGAATCAAACTCTCTCGCAATATTTGATGCAGCAAATTTGTTACATGTTGCATAATAAATAGCAGTTAATAATTTAACATTTTCAAACTAAACAATTTTTTGTTGCAGTAATATTAATGAAAATATATACGAGAGTTATGTAAAATGTTGTTTTAAAATTTAAGAAAACGAGCAACATTACTACTTCTGCAAGTATTCGAAATCGAATAGAATTTTTATTAAATACAAAACACGAAATTTAGAATTTTTTTGTCTGTGTGTCCATCTCGGAAAAACTAATGGAAGAATTTAAAAAAATTTTAGTATCTCGTTTTAAATATAGGATACTTATTTCCCATAAAAATATCCCACTTCCAAGAGAAAATAGTCAAAGTGTGTAATTTTACCGATTTAATAGTACTGAAAAAATTTTCCTCCAACAAGAAAATTGTAAATACTATTTTAGATTTTTATATAAATTTTAGAATTTTTTTAGGCTGTATGCCTATGTTGCAACATTCTGAGTAATTAACCAGGGATGGGAGCATTACTTAAATACATGTACCATATCTGCAGCATTATAAATGTAAGAGTCTTAAACTATCAAAGGAAAATCGAACAAAATATTGTCAAGACACGGACGACGTGGCGGGAACTGATAGGGGAATCCGACCATGATAAGGTTAGGAGAGCTAAATACGAGACCAACATCTGTCTCAATACTTGTTGTTAGCTGTGTCTTGCCCTTTGTTTCGTGTTACCGACACGAACCTGATGAAAGGGGTCAGGCGACAAACCGTAGACCGTAACTCTACTCTTTACTAAGGCTGCACAGTTCAACTTTATAATTCGATCCTTAAACCAATTTGATCTTATGGAATACAGTTGGGTAATTCCACGTCAAATAAACAAGACACTCAAACTGACTACTTCAGATTTTATTGAAACTTTTGTTATTTATATTCCTTGACTCTCTGAATCCAAATATAATTTAAAAAAAAAATGTAAACTCTTATAGTTTTTTAGCTATACAGCTATAAAAGTCGGTAAATATCGCTTTTTTGCATATGCGCTCGAGGTGGGATCAGAAGTTATGTTAAAACAAGTAAAAGTGCTATATTCGGCCGTGCCAAATCTTCTATACCCTTCACCACGGTGATTTGATTTATACAGACAGGTACAGCATTATCCATATTGTTGACTCTTTACTTAAATAAATTCGTATGAGAAAAAATCATTATTCATGAGTTAAAAAAATAGAAGACAAATGAAAATAAATTCCGTTTGCTACAATTGTCGCCGTGTTGTCAGCTACTTAATGATATTGAAGCCGACAGCTACATCGTAAACTCTGACATTGTTGTAGAAATACTTATTTTGCTTTTATAAAATTAAAAAACTTTTTCAAAAAATTATAAATATTTCCTCCAAAACTTTTTTTTGCATATTAATTTTTAATTTGCAATTTTGTGGTATTTTCTTTTGTTGAATAAAATAGAAATTAGCCTAAGTTGACGACAGCCACAACGTTTCATTTTTGACAGTTTGTAGTCGGTATTCTGATGATGTCTATGTGTTTAATGCACCTAGGTTTTAAAACAGAGATATCATCTATTTAAAAATCAAACGCATTTAAAAAAATATGTTACTCTATATACACACATACATACATATGTATATTCTTAATATTAAATATATGTTATGTTACAGTCATGATTTTCATTTTCAAAGAAATATTGAAATTTTTGTTTTAATTTTTCGAAAATTGTGTGTAAAAATTTTTTGTAAAATTTTATTCGAAAATTTTTAAAAAAAATTTTTTTTTCGAATATTTTTCTGTAAAATATCTTTTTGAAAATGCTTTGTAAATTTTTTTGTAAATATTTTTGAAAAACAAAAAAAAAAAATTTTTTTTTAAATTTTATTGAAATTTTTTTGTTAAATTTTGGACCTTTCTCCAATCTATATTGAGTTAGAATGGTCAGACTAAAGCAAAAAGAAATCCTTACAAAAAAAATTCATCATATTGACACATGGGGGGTCCTTTTAACTGCTCCTATGGGTCCATTGGCTACCTCTATGCGTATTGCTTTCTATTAAGGTCTCTAATACAAATCAAAGCAGAAAAACCCTACCAATCTAAAAACAAACAAAAATCGCCCCTCGCAGGGGGTTATTGATCTCACGCAATCTGTATGCACTCCTTGCGATCTACCTGTCGCAGTCTAATATTTATTTGACAAAAAAGGCAAAACAGAATCATTAAAGCCGAAAAAAATTAAAAAAAACGTGAAGAAAATATAGGTGGGCGTGGTTTTTGACCCGTAGCCTCCAAAGGAATGATCCGATGTTGCTGAATTGCAATATCAAAATTTTCAAAACTATGCCTGACAGATTGGTGTGCTTAAATTTTTTGTATCTCTTCTGGTGCCTTGGCAAATGACATTACCGCACTAACACGGACAGACGGACATCGCTTAATCAACTTCTCTATGTATAAGGATCCAGAATATATATACTTTATGGGGTCGGAAATGAATATTGTAGAAATTACACACGGAATGACAAACTTATATATACCCTTTCCACCTGTGGTGAAGGGTATAAAAACTACATATTTTTCAGTTTTACGGAATATTTCATACTTTTATTACTCAGTTTATTAGAAAATTTCTATTTTTCAGTTTGTACTGAGTCAAAATGAAGTTTTTTTAATATAACTTCTGATCCCACCATGGTCCCACTCTGAAATTTTTATGGTGTACTCACTAAGCCACATTAAAAAAGATATATGAATTTAAAAAAGATTACAAGACACTATCTTAAAGATTTTTATAAAACTTTTTTTTTATAAGAAAAAAATTTATTAAAAATTTGTTTTTTTCATGATTGATATCAAATTGAAGCGTATGAAATCCCCTTTAAAATGAGCTATTACTAGGGCTCATAGAACTGGAATAAGAATGTATTTAATCCTCGAGCTTATATGCAAAAAAGCGATATTTTGATAACTGTATAGCTAAAAAACTGTAAGATATAGAATTTTTTTAAAATGATATTTGGCTTCAGAAAGTCAAAGAATACAAACAACAAAAGTTTCAATAAAATCGGAAGTGGTAAATTTGAAAACAATTTTTTTTTTTTTGTTAATTTGACATGGACCTACCCAGTTATGAGGCCTTAAAAAACAAAGGATCCCAAAATAAGATTCGATCAGGTCGCCCCTTATCAAACGCGCCATGTGTTAAAGCTGAAATCGCAAAGTGTTTAGCTACATTTAATGGTTGAAAAGCAACATCCCTTATATTGCTTTTCTTGGCCGAACATCAATGAGATAAATCGCAAATAACAGTAGCAACCATGAATAGCTAATATTAAGGCTGTAATTAATCATAACGGATATTTTTTAGACTTGTAAATACTTATTATTAATGCAAATATATTGGGTGATTTTTTTGAGGTTAGGATTTTCATGCATTAGTATTTGACAGATCACGTGAGATTTCAGACATGGTGCCAAAGAGAAAGATGCTCAGTATGCTTTGACATTTCATCATGAATAGACTTACTAACGAGCAACGCTTGCAAATCATTGAATTTTATTACCAAAATCAGTGTTCGGTTCGAAATGTTCAAATGTGACAAATTTTGTTCAGCGATGAGGCTCATTTCTGGTTGAATGGCTACGTAAATAAGCAAAATTGCCGCATTTGGAGTGAAGAGCAACCAGAAGCCGTTCAAGAACTGCCCAAGCATCCCGAAAAATGCACTGTTTGGTGTGGTTTGTACGCTGGTGGAATCATTGGACCGTATTTTTTCAAAGATGCTGTTGGACGCAACGTTACGGTGAATGGCGATCGCTATCGTTCGATGCTAACAAACTTTTTGTTGCCAAAAATGGAACAACTGAACTTGGTTGACATGTGGTTTCAACAAGATGGCGCTACATGCCACACAGCTCGCGATTCTATGGCCATTTTGAGGGAAAACTTCGGAGAACAATTCATCTCAAGAAATGGACCGGTAAGTTGGCCACCAAGATCATGCGATTTGACGCCTTTAGACTATTTTTTGTGGGGCTACGTCAAGTCTAAAGTCTACAGAAATAAGCCAGCAACTATTCCAGCTTTGGAAGACAACATTTCCGAAGAAATTCGGGCTATTCCGGCCGAAATGCTCGAAAAAGTTGCCCAAAATTGGACTTTCCGAATGGACCACCTAAGACGCAGCCGCGGTCAACATTTAAATGAAATTATCTTCAAAAAGTAAATTCATGGACCAATCTAACGTTTCAAATAAAGAACCGATGAGATTTTGCAAATTTTATGCGTTTTTTTTTTTTAAAAAGTTCTCAAGCTCTTAAAAAATCACTCGTTATTAAAGATACAATATGTACATTTATTCCTACTTTTCACTCATATGCATGAAGAGTTTTTGTGCCTCGCCTGTCTCATGCATAGGATTTTACCTCCATATTTATAGAAATAATGATTAAATATTATGAATATTAAATATTAACAACTCTCAGCAATTGCAAAATAAAAGAAGAAGAAAAAAACAAACACAAAAAGTAAATATAATTTAGTAAACCTACACACAACATCCGTTTGTAAGCGGAAACTGTTCAACCAACCAACAGTTTGTTTAAATATGAACGCCATATTTCAACCAGTCAGCCGCCCTTTGTGGTTTGTATGCCTTTTTATCTTAGAGTGCCAATTGATTATTATGATTTGTTTAATTTTATAATCAAACAATTAACAAAACTTTATTAGAATATTATCAGCGCCCACTTGTAAATAACACACTATAGATAAAATGGGAGAGACCTCCAGCACATCGCTATGCATCATATGATAATTTATTACTGCAGCTGGTGTCAATCTGTAATTCCTGCTCTGCCAAGCCCGTCTGGAGTTGTTTCTAAAGGGTTTTGCTAATAGAGACAAATAAAAGTTAATAAAGCAAATTGCGTGTGAGAAGTCAATGAGTTTTCCATTTCTTTTTTAAGAATTTCATGTTGTGTGGAATGTAAAATCGCCTTAAGCGTTAAGCT
This sequence comes from Phasia obesa, assembly GCA_949628195.1. Taxonomy (NCBI): domain Eukaryota; kingdom Metazoa; phylum Arthropoda; class Insecta; order Diptera; family Tachinidae; genus Phasia; species Phasia obesa. Next base: position 155,825,097 of record OX451215.1, read on the forward strand.
AAATGGCATTTAAATTTTTTTTTATATTATTTCTTGTATTTTTAATTATAATTAAACCGGGAATACCCATTCACAACTAAAATCTGTCGATCAAGACGTATTTTATCCCGTAAGTTAAGATATTAATTTGTTATTTATTCGAAAAGAATTCCGATCAATGAGGGTACCGAGCTGAGGGCAACCGGACGGGTCGCATGTTACGGATAGTTAACGGCCTTTAGATATAAAGGTAAGCTGTATATCTAAACGGTTAGCGGAAGTTTGCCTTATTGGCGACATCGGCAGGGTGACCGAATACCACCTTTCAATTTGTACTCCTCGAAGCGGAAATCCCTCAAACATCACAGTGTCTGTTCACCCAATTGATGCGACTGCAGGAGGACGTTTGTACTTATATTAAGCGATTCGCTACACATACGTGAAATATGCATTCAATCTGATAGCTAACATGGCAGCTCATAACTCGATTAACGAAACCTCAAATAACATGTGAGGCTCTATGCTCTTTATAAGATCAATGGGGACATACTATGTATATATTCGAAAACAATGGCATGGTGTTTACGTAGTGTAAACGTTATGTGAGTTAGTTTGTTTACTCATCAGTGTTCTTAATTTCACATTTATTATTCTAAACAGCGCTTATGGTCTTGTAGTGGTACTTGGGGTCTTTCGTGAAAGCTTAAAAAGGCTATGTAGTCAGCAAATGTAATATCTAAAATATTATACAACTCTAACCGGACCGTATCTAAACATAAACAAGATTTTAAAAATGTTGTTCCTGTGACTAATGGAATACAAACAAGGATTATAGAAGACAAGGTTACGCCATCCCAAAAATAAAATTTTCTGCGTATGTTGGCCTAATGACGTCGAAAACTGTTTTCCTATTGGCTAATAATTCTTACTGGGAATATATTTATAAATTATGAGAGTTTTTAATATAAATAATGAGAGTTTATTTGTAGGGTTGTCAATTTTTGCTTTTACCTAGATTTATTTGTACGTATTTATTTGAAGCAATTCGTTGATTTCAGAACAACGTCATTTAACGGGAAAAGATGCGCATGGCGTAAAGTTGACTTCTATCATTCTTAGAATACAAAACAGTATAAAATTGCACAATATCGGTGTCTAGTAAACTTAGCCTGTGCGACAGAATGACTTCTGTGGCCTCAGCTGAGGGGCAGGTAAGCCCCCGCATTCCGCTTTGAAGCTAGAGTCGCGAAAGGCTGCAGACTATAGATGCAAGAGCATATCGATGCCACAAGTAACATCTATTTGGAAAACAAAACTTGCCCGTATTTTTCAGTACAAGAAATTACCTAAGATTAAACAAAATAACCGCCATAATTTTACAATCTACCGGACTCTGTTGGAGAACCCTTGCAATATAAATGTTATATTATTTGAAATAGTTATAGGACCCATAATCAACCATTTAAGTATTTATTGGTTTTGACTTCAATTTATTTAGCTGGTTGGATGAATTATTTTGCTATTAAGTCTCATATAATAACGATGGTAGATATTTCACACCCCATAGTACACGCTACTCGTGAAAAATATGTTCATGATAATGTTTGTTGCTGCTTTAGGAAAAATTTTGAGGGTTATTTTTTTGTATTAACATGAGCTGAAATAATTATTAGATTATTTTTTGGCTTTGTAAAACTGATAACCTAACCTTAGTGCACGTTGGGGCAAAACGTATCAAAAGTAGCAATTAATTGAAATTCAAAGATCTACTTTTCTAAACAAATATTCGCTCCAAAAAAATATTAAGAATTTTACATACAATGAAATTTATACTCAAGCTTAAGTTCTTTTTTATTCTCTCTAAGAAAGAATTAATTAAATTACAAATTAGGTGATAATATTAAAGAAAAATTGGGAAAATTTAATTTTTAGACACCAACAGGAGCAGAATGCACATTTTCTAGACAGCCACGTCCGTCATCAGCACTCTTGTGTCTAATCCACTTAGGGTAATGTTAAGTTGTAAGCATCATCTATTTAACCAACCAAACCCAGATAAAGGAATACGAGAAAACTTGTATTCAATTATCAACCGTCAGTTGGTGAGAACGAAGTCTACCACTACCTTAAGCTTCCCTCTTGTTGAATATTTTTACTTTTTAATATTTACCACCTTATATTTTGTTGTTCCTTCAGCCAACCTTTGTTGAGTAAACAATTAAAATTTTCAAAATTAAAAATCGCAAAACACCGCGCAATCTTGTTTACTCAACAAAGTTTGGTTTGATACTAGATTAGTTTTAACTAAAAACGATTGTTGGAAGTAAAACAAATAAACAAAAGTAACTTTCATTGCTAAACGAAGGTTGGCTGAAGGAACAACAAAATATAAGGTGGTAAATATTAAAAAGTAAAAATATTCAACAAGAGGGAAGCTTAAGTTCCTATAAAATATAAATTATATTTTTTTTAATTAAAATAAATTTATAATTTTCACTAAAATGATTAATTTTAAAGTAAAAAATATTCTTTTAACTTAGAGACAACAAAACGAACTTAAGCCCTACTTCAAAAACTTCAATTTTATCCTAAAACTATGCTTTTAATCATTTTCTTTAAATAATACATTGAGTGACTGGAACCTTTTGTTGAAAACTCTATTTCATATTAAGAATTAAAATTATGAAAGAGTTAATAATATTTCTGGCTCAAGTTAATCATTATAAATAAAAAAATAGATATTAGCAGAATGTATTTTTTGTGGATCGCTATCTATCCACGAGGTAGTTTTCAATTGTAATCAGTTTTCTATTTAAACAACTTTAAAAAAAAAAATAGAATATAAGTTGTATGAACTTTCCACTAACAAATTATAAAAAAGTTGCCGTTTTTTTATTTTTTTTTATTTTTTTGTAGAATTTTCGATTTTTGGACTTATTTCAGTCTCTTTTTTTAAACTCAACGATTGAATTAATTTAAAAAATGTTCTTATCTTAAAGGTTAAATAAAATATGACTGATTTGAAAATTTAATCTCAGAGGGCAGAAACAGCCGAAAAATATCAGTTTATGAAAAAAATTCTGAAACGGCGTAACCGATTTTGATTAAATTTATCCTGTTGTTCCCGTAGTTTCAGACCAATCAAATCAGTGACCACATCAATGACCCTTTTTTAAGTACCGCCTTAAACTATGCTGCTTATTGGTTAGTGCTTCAGTTATGGTTTATGTATTTACTTTATAAAACAGCGCCATCTGTTGCGCTAAAAATTAAAGTATACATATCCGGTTAGTACTTCAGTTATGATTTATGTATATTTTTTTGGAAAAAAGTATCCTACAGTGGAATCAGGATATTAAGGTACCTCCTCACAAAATTTTGTTAAAATCCATTCAGTAGTTTTTACGTGATACGAACACAAAGAAATAAGAAGACAGACAGACAGACAGACAGACAGACAGACAGACAAAGAGACAGGATGTGAGTTACTATTTTATAATATGTATATAGATTATTTTATTATATGAATATTATTATATGTATATCTTCATTTGTAAATATCCGTGTCATGTAAGACTTAAAAGACATTTTTCAAAATAGAGTTAAAATATTTGATATATCTGTCCGTACCTTTAGATCTTAAAAGACAATAACAGGTCCACGCTGACTAATATTAAGAAGTCTCCCTTGTTATAATTTGTATGGTGCTTTTAATTTAGTAAAGTTTTTATTTGAATAGTGTAGACCTCAAATCCAAGAAGTTGTTTGTCTTGATATAGGAAACCTATTTTTTCACATGGTTTTCAGTAGGTACTGTCCTGTATCCGGTATCTTTAGTAGTTCTGCTATTTGCTTTCGATCTAACCGATTAGACAAACAAGTTCAATGGACTATATAGCCTAGGCTAATCATGGTTCCTTGAAAAAAAGGGCTGCACGTGACTGTAAAATTTTTCGTTAAACCTTCTTAGTATATTCCAGGTATTTTATTTTGGACTAGATAAATTGAGGTTAACACACTTTTCAGGGACCTAATATCGGCTTTTCTGTCGGTATAAATATGAATATTCCTATTCGATATGTCAATATTGCTATCCATAAAACACAAATAAATGGATGAGTTTGTAATTAGAGGATCACAGTTACGGTGACCATCGTTCCACCTCTTGTACACTATTTTTGTGCGTACCATATTTGTCCACTTTTTTTAATAAATCCTCCTTTTGTACACTTTATTTTCTCACAATTGTTCTCTTTTTTCCAGGGTTCAGAAAATTTCCACATTAATGATATTGCCCATAAATGAGATTTCTAAAATTTTATATTTTATTTCACGTTTATAAATGGACAACAAAAACTGTTCTGCCTACGATCGCATATGAATGAGTGTAATTGTTTTTTATTTTTTTTTAAATACATGCATGAACGGTGAAAAAAAAAATATTTTCTCATTTATTCGCTTTTGAATAGAAAGGAAATAATAAATCATCTCACTCATAAATGAACAAACACAATAAATTTTCTAGTCTCTCACACATGTATAAAAAGAAGAAGAAAAAAACTAAAATGTACGTACTCACACATGATGAGCAGTGAGTAAGCATTTCGGTGCTCTGCTTTTTTCATTATTTCCACAATATTTAGAGCAAAAAAATTCAATAAGAGGTAAAATTGCATAAAAATCCTATTGAAAACTCTACATTTTTTAATATTGTTACAGGAAAAGAAATAGCTGATTTAAGAGTGTTCATATATAAACGTGGTCTTGTCCTTGAAGTTTATTTTGATTATTTTAAATGGTTAAATGTAGATGCGTTATTTGGGTCCCAAAATTTCTCAAAAGAGATTTTAGAATTTTCCTTAAACAAAAAATGCAATTTTGAAATGGAGTCTTCTAAATTTAACAGATTTAATGATGATGCCTGATGTTTAAAATAAAAAATGTCTTTAATAGGGAAATATCAGACGTAATTTCTTATGTTAATGTTAGGTAAATTTAACGTATTGTAGGTAAATTTAACGTATTTTGAAGAGTATTTTCCTAAGTGCTTTAATTTTCTTAATTTCGAATGTTATCTATTTTTCGTTCTACAGTAAGTTTTTTTTCGCAATTTTTATTTATTGTATCTTCAATTTAATTGAACTATCAATAATTACTCATATCTTAAGTCTAAAATTATACTTGTTAAGTCCAACCAGTGCTGGACAAAAAAATGTATGTTTCACGGTTACTGTAATTTGTGGGTTATCCCTCTGATGTACGGATGAGAGAAGCAGTGTCCCTCCTTCTTAGTCGAATGTAACCAGGTTCAGTTAGTATGTTACGGGCCAGTGGATTCGGATGAGTTTCAAGCTTCTTTAAATACCTTATGGCAAGTTTCGCTATTTCTGCTTTAACTGATGGCACGTTTAGATCTTTATGGATGTTCGAATTTTTTATATACCAGGGAGCAGATGTAATAATACGTAGAATCTTATTTTGGCGCCTTTGAATTTTTTCTACATTGGTAGCTGAGGCAGTGCCCCATAATTGAATGCCATAACACCATATTGGTTTTAGAATTGACTTGTATAATAAAAGTTTGCAGTCTAAAGCTAGAGTAGAATTTCTGCCAATTAGCCAGTTTAGTTGGACTGCTTTCAACTTCATTTGCGTTAACTTTGCTTCTATGTGCCGCTTCCATGTAAGGCGCCGGTCAAGATGTATGCCGAGATATTTGACACCTGAAAGCTGAGGTATCGTTTGGTTATTTATCCGAATAGGGGGGCAAGATTTTCTGCGCAGTGTGAAAGTTATGTGAGTACATTTTTGTTCATTCACTTTTATTCTCCATTTCTTCAACCATTTTTCTAAATTGGATATGTGGTCTTGTAAATATCGTGATGCTACTTCGGGTCTTTCGTGAATGCTCAAAAAAGCTGTGTCGTCAGCAAATGTCGATGTGTGAACTCGGTTACTAGTTGGCATGTCTGAAGTATACAATAAATATAAAAAGGGCCCCAATATACTACCTTGGGGAACTCCGGCTTCAATTGGCTGGGGTGAGCTCAAAAAATCTCCTTCTTTCACAATAAATTTTCGTTCGGTTAAATAACTATCTAGCAGCTTATATAGGTTTACGGGCAAATTCAGTTTTAGCTTATATATTAGGCCTTCATGCCATACCTTATCGAATCCTTGAGAAACGTCGATAAAAAGCGCAGAGCAGTATTTTCTCTCTTCAAATGTCTTCTTAACAACATTGACTAACCTGTGAGTTTGTTCGATCGTACTATGTTTTTTCCTGAAACCGAATTGATGGTTTGGAATACATCCTTGGTCGCTTAGAATAGGGTTAAGCTTAGTTATTAACATCCTTTCAAACAGCTTTGACATATTTGACAAAAGGCTTATAGGTCTGTATGATTCAATTTTTGTGTGGTCTTTTCCTGGTTTAGGAATCATGGTAACCAAGGACACCTTCCAATCTGTGGGAAATTAATCAAAACGTAAAATGGCATTAAAAATAAAAATAACGATTCTGCGAGCTACACGGGGCAACTCAATTAACATCTTGTTCTGGTTTTATCAACGCCAGGGTCTTTTTTGGTGTTCAAATCCGTTATTGCCTTTTCAAGATCACCAAATTCAAATCTTATCGGTACTGCAGCACTAGCCTCGAGAACTGGCAACTCAACTATATCAGTCGATATATTTGGGGTAAAAACCTTTTTCAAATGTTCAGCAAATAAATTTCCTTTTTCGGTATCACTCCTTGCCCAGCCTCCAGCTGAAGTTCGCAAGGGAGGCTTACGTAAGACTGGCCTTTTAAGGTTTCTACAAGCACACCATAAGCACGCCATAGTAAGTTTTTGAACGATTTGTTTTAATATTTGTGTATAGCTTTGCAAGAAAGGTGATCATGTTTCGCAAAGCGGGAGGCAGCAATTGTTAACATTAAAGTTAATTTATGAAGATTTTGTAATTATTTCGAAAAAGCATTAAATATTAAAATGATATGTAAATATTTTAAATGTGCAAAGAGTTATTGTGTTTTTGTAAGCATAATATGTGCCTACGCAAATGTATGGGTTTTTACCAGCTCAATTTATCGTCATTACAGCTAATAAGTATGATTTGAAAAACCAAACCAAACAGATGAGGAAAAAGTCCTACAATTGCTTTGTGATTTGTCGGATATTGAAGACGACAGTTCATCAAATGAATTTGAGTATGAATTTCAAATTCAGCCTCCGCACTCCGATTATAATGACGAAGGTAGTTCAGATGTTTAGTTAGTCGAAACAAATATCATCAATTCAAACAATACCGACACAAATGCACTTGAAACTGATTGAAGTGACTTGTCCTGCCATCGTCATGGAGTACAACAAAAACATGGGGGGAGTGGACCAAATGATGGAGTGTTACAGAACCTGGCTGAAGTCTGAAAAATGGACTTTAAAAAAGGCACTACATTTTCTTGATTTGTCAGTTGTAAACGCCTGGATGGAGTACCAGCTCAAAACATACCTCGAAAATTCGTCAAGGATCTCCTCTCATTTAGACTGGAGATTGCTGAAGCTTAATTATGTAGTCCTAAAAGGAAATTAAATGAGCTGAATGAATTAACCAGCAGCGCAGTAGAGGAACTGATCACAGCAAATTGCAAATTTTCTCCTTTACCAGGAAGCAACAAACGATTAGATGGAGGGGGTCATTAGCCAGTGGTCGACAAATTGAAGACAGCACGAGTGTGCCGATTCAGTCAATGTAATAGCCGCAAGCGAACGCGGTGCGTAAAATGTGATGTTTATATGTGCCTCTTTTTCGAGAAAAATTGTTTTAACATCTTTCATACATCGATATAGTTTTATAAGAAATTGACACCAATGAATTAATTTTTTATGCTTTTTGTTGTTACTTTTTATTATATTCATTAATTCAAATATATTGTGAACACCTCAAAATAACTTTTAGTATTTTGACCAAGTAACATCCCAAGGCACACATATGTGTAGGTCCTGGTTCTAATCATCCACCAATTTTGAAATTTCTTGGGACAGAAAGGGGTATTTCTAATACCCTTTGTAAAATATTGTTTTTATTAATGAATTTGGTATTTTATCAAATCCATTGTACATATGTGCACACATTTTTTTGTCATAAAATCATAATACATTTAATAATGTAGTATATGTACTTACACATATATCGAATAAAAACATTGTTATGAGGTTCAACATATTGCACTGCAGATGTAGTAGGGTATTAATCAAATGTTTTTTTTTTAAATTATTTATTATTCAAGGGTTACGAAATCGACAGCAACACATTATTATTTCATAAATATTAATTGATTAAAATTAATTATTAACTGATAAGAAGAAAGTATTTATGATTAACACTTAACATTTTGTTTAATTTTTATTGTTGATTTTGTCTGTCTTTTCTTTAGCAGTTAAAATTACTGTTGTTGTTGTTGCTGTTGTCAAATTAAACAAAACGTGACTTTCTCCCTTAATAAAATTTTTAAAGCAGAAATAATTAACAGATCTAGAGTTTAATTCCTGATAATATAAAATTAAAAGATTGAAAACTTAACTTAAAGATTTGTTATTCCATAATTATTTGATTATTTACAAATTTGATTAGGCTCGCTTCCGTCAAATAAATTCTCGAATTGTGTACAACAAATATAAGATAGCAACAACAAATATAAGGTAAATATTAAAAGAAAAATACCAAACATGAATGAAGCTTTAGGTAGTAGTAGATTTCGTTCTCACCAACCTCTGACGATTAATGATTGAATACAAATTTCCTCGTCTTCCTTTATCTGAGTTAAGTTGATTAAATAGATCATGATTACAAGAATAAAACGAACTTAACGCCTTACTTAAAAATCCGTCATACGTCATACTTTGAGGGAAGGGGTTGACACAATGAGTATTTTGTTGACGGATATTAAATCATTTTACTTTATTTAATTTATTTATTTTGTTGTAATTTGCTATATTTTTGCTCCGCCTCAACACAAAAATTTAATCGAAACAAAGAAAAACCAATGGATAGCTATCAATCTGCTCAACCTACGTCAAAAGTTAAAAGTTGCCCAACTTTTGTACTTTGCGTTGACGGCGACTTACTGATTGTAACAACGTTCATAAACGTTCTTGTACGTTGAAAAAGACGACGCGTCGTATAACGTATGACGGATTCTACGAGCCCCGGCCTTAGCTGACCTACTGAGCAAATGAAATTAATGGACTAACAAGCATAACTCTAGTATCAAGGCGAGTTCTAAAAACAACGCAACATTTTAAATTATAAAGAAATTATAAAATACATAAGGTGTATTCGCGACCTTTTTTAAAAAAATATTGTGTAATACAATAAGTAAGACCGAATTTCACTTAATATAAAAAATATCTGTAACACAACGGAAACAATAATTTGCAAAAACTTGCAATTGTGAACTGTAATAGCAGAAAACTAGTGATCATTTGAATGAATTGTAAAACGCGAAAGGAAATAAAATTGGTTTGATTTATAGAACAAGCTTCAAGATTTTCAATAAATTTTTTTTTTAACGTCATGATTGTTGTTTTTAATTATAAGATTTGAACACCAAGTTTAAAACTTTTAAATTGTTTAGAGCTGAATTTTCAACAAATTTTTTTCTGCCTCGGCACATAAACAAATCATATCGTGAAGATAACCAAGGCTCACTATCATGACTCTGACGAGCTTAAACATTAAGAATTTTAATACTTGACTGCTAAGTACAGGTGATCATCTTTCGGCTCAATCATCGCACCCTGCTATCGCCAAATCTATTAAGCCTTAACACTATATTGCTGCTTTAATCAAGTGAAGAGTTTAGATGACACACGCGGTAACAGAAGCTCCAGCTCAAGAACCGTTTCAAATTTAGTTGCTTAAAAAAGTATAGCAATGAGTTGATAATGCACAGGGTAATAGTATTGTTTTTTTTTACAAATTATTACTAATTATTAAGTGTGCGAACATAGTTTTTAACAAAATTTACATTTTCAGGTAAAAAAAATATAAACAGCTGTTCTAATAGTTTACCTGCAAGGCATATTTCAAAGATTTTTTAATAAACGATACACAACACAAAAGCAACTTGTGAACTTGAACAATTAAAATAGCCCCAACAAATTTAAAAATGGTAATAAAATTTTTCAATAATAATAATATAATTAATTTGGATGGATTTCGTAACAAAATATCATTTTTAATCATAGTTTCAAAAGAAAAGAGAATTCAAATTTTTAACCCAAGTTATTAAATTACAACCAGTTGTATTGTTGCTTCCGCTTCCACGAATTCGTAAATATTTTATCAAAAAGCCACAACATTGTAATTTAACAATGCCTGGTGCCATATTCTGTAATTCTCGTAGCTAAATCTACCGTTAAAATTCTAAAAATGCACCAAGAAATTACGAGTATTCTTACAACAACACTCATAATTTGTTTGTGCATTTTTAGAATTTTAGCGAGAATTACAGAATATGGCATCTGTTTATACTTACTCTATTTGTACAGAACAAAAAACTTAAAAATGAGGCCAATAGGTTTTTTTTTGTTAGTTCGCAACTATATAAGGTAATTCTGTCAGGATAAGGGGAATTCAATATCAAAGCTATTATTGATTCATTTGACAAAAAGTAAGCGATTTTTCAGTTTTGTTTCACTTTACAATAATAAAAAATGTAAGTACAATACGTAGTACCAACATTAAGGTGATACACATTCATATACATATACATACATGTTTAGCACTAGCTATGCCCTCCACGTCGCACATAGGGGTATTTTGCCAATCTAGCCGGACATTACTTTTGTTTTTAGCTTATATTGGCTCTAAAAATTTACTGAGTGCACCTAGGTCAATGAAACTTTGCAGAAAAATCTGTTATGGTCATTGGCTGTCAAAGCTGGAAAATAGTAAAAATCGGACCAAGGAGAAAAAAGTTCCCCTTGGAAGAACTAATCCTACCTCTGAAAAATGCAAGTTTTTTTTTAATTTTCCCGGTATTTTGTTTAGCAATTACAACTTTTGAGGTCAAAAAATGTTCAAAAACTTAAAGTTGGACTTAAGAGATTTTTAGATGCCATTTTTAGCCCCGCCCCTTTTGTGGGCGGTTAAATAAAATATTATTTGAAAAAATAATGCAATTATTCAAAGAAATAGATTTTATACTTCTTAAAACTATAAAAATTAATTTTTATGGGCAGGGGGAGGTCTTACTACAATCCCACCCCCAAAACGTCCCTGTGAAAAAAAAAATTTTTTTGCCAATTTTCTAAAAATAATCATTTTTAAGCTTTCCAATGCCTAACCAATCCCTGCCTCCCAAGAATATTATTAAAAAAATATTTTTGTAACTTGTTACTTTATAGTATTTGATATCTGAAAATATTTTATTTATTTATAGTAATGACTTATTTATGATTGTAACGATAAATTTTATTTAAAATTATAACAATTAATTTATTTAAAACGACTTTGCACTAAGATGATGATGAGTGCCACGGTTCTTCTTCGTCTGATTCTTTAAAACTCTCTTCCGAATCCTCTTCAGCGTTAAGTGCTGGTGGAAGCATGAAAGAAATTGCTTCTTTCGTAAAAGGTAATGACCTTTTTTTTGGAGTGGGTCTTATACTAGTAATTAGTGGGTCAGAACTTAGCAAAAGCCTATTAATAATATATAAGTTACACTGAACCCTTGAAAACTTTCTAGCGAAATTCTGCCTGTAAAGGCGGAAATGCTTGTTTCGTGCCTCAGCTGCTTCTTCTGATAATAGCCCAATAGGCAACAATGCCTCATTCATAACAGTTGCACCATGTATTAAAATCTTGTGCATTGTTGGTGTCATAGGATGCCACTTATATAGAGAAACGTAAAGTTTGTCTCAAAAGTATAAAAGTAGAGATCGCAGATTTTATAGTGATATATAACATTTTTAGGGCCGCGATGGAGATCACTCTTAAAAAGCTTTTCACTTTTTTTTTTACAAAAAATTTTACAAAAAAAAAACTTTTTTTTAATTTTGAATGAAATTTTTTATCTATAAAATTTAAAAAAGAAAATTATAAAAATTAACATAAGTAGCTACTAATAAACCATTTCACAGAAAAAAAAAATCAATACAAAATCTTTATTCGTTTAGCCACCAAAAAATATATTGCAAACCTCTCAAAATCGTTTAAAGTCAATAAAAACGTATACGATATACTCAACTTTCCAGACTTTAACAGTGTCCCAAAACGACAAATCTCAAGCAAAAGCCTTGAAAATTCACTATACGATGCAGAATTTTGTTGTCTGTCGAGTTGCATACTTAAATTTTTACATTTCTCAAAATAAATTTTTTGCCTAATGTCCAGCTAGATTGGAAAAATACCCCTCTGTGCGTCGTAGGCTTACTAACAATATTTAGTTTGATTTTGTTTAAAAGTAATCCAAATTAAATTTGAAGAGGCTTACTTTTATAGTGCTTCAGTTATGATTTATGTATTTTCATTATAAAGGGGTATCCATCCCTGGATAAAATTCTAATATTTATATCAAATTCTAAAGTTATTGTAGAATTGTGTAAACAGTGTGTAAAATATCCCGCTTTCAAAAATAAAAGGTGTTTTCAGTATCTTTAAATCGGTAAAATTGCGTAATTTCAGTACTTTTTTAGGGTTCCGTATCCAAAGGTAAAAACGAAACCCTATTGTTTTCGCTACAATGTCTGTCCGTCTGTCCATCTGTCAGCGCCTTTTATCTCTGGAACCGTAATAGGTAGACTTGAAATTTTCACAGATGATGTATAGCTGTTGCCGCTATAGCAACAAATAATAAAACTTATAGGGTGTTCCGACAGAGAGGTGTTATTGACGAATATGTGTTTATTTCTTGAACTGTAGGAGGCATAGACTAAAGATTTACAAACAGTAATTAAAACTTAGTTCGCTATATAAACAAGTATAAAAAAATAAACCTAAAAATTAAAGGGTGTTCCGATAGTGGTGGGTTTTGCACGTATAAGGCCTAAATCTTGAACCATAATAGGTAGACTCTTGAAATTTTCACAAAAGGTGTACAACTGCGGCCGCTATAGCAAAAAAATACTAAAACTTATAGGGTGTTCCCAAAGTGATGTTTTATTTGCGTTAATGTCTATTTCTTGAGCTGTAGGAGGTAACCATTTAAAATTTGCAGACAGTAATTAAAACTATATTTTTATTAAAAAGTATGCAAAATAAACCTAAAAATTAAAGGGTGTTTCGATAGTGAATGATTTTCAGGTATATGGGCTAAGTCTTGAATGATAACAGGTAGACTCGAAGTTTTTACTGGAGGTGTATTACTACGATCACTATAACAAATAGTAAAAATTAAATGGTGTTCCAACAGGGACGTAATTTGCATGAATATGTCCTAAATTTTAAACCATAATAGATAGACGCTTGAAATTTTCACAGATGTTATATTACTACGGCCTCTATAACACATAGCAAAAATTAAAAGGTTTGCCGACAGTGACGTGATTTGCATTTATATGGCCTAATTTTTTAACTATAATAGGTAGACTCTTGAAATTTGTACAGAAGATATGTTTTCACGGCCGCTATGATAATTACTAGAAATAAAAGTGTGTTACGACAGTGGCATGTATTTCACGTATATTACCTTATTTTTTGAATCGCAATAGGTAAACTCTTGATATATTTATAGAAAGGGAATTGCCATGGCCGCTAAAAAAACTAATAAAATTAATGGGTGTTCCAACAGTGACATGATTTGGACGTATATGGTCTTGTTTTTTGAACGCCAATAGGTAGACTCTGGAAATTATTACAGGAGATGGGGTTTTACTTATATTGCTCCTGACATTTTCATAAACAGTCCTGAAATCATTAAAAATTATAGGGTGCACCATAAGACGTGAACAAATTAACAACTTGTATTTTTAATGTTATACAGAACATAGTACGGAACCCTACGTGTGTGAGTTTGACTCTCACATGACTAATTTATTTATATTTTCCCTTGGAAATGAGATATTTTTGCGTAAAAAAGTATCCTATATTTGAACCGAGATACTAATGCACCTTCTCATTAAATCTTATTAAAATTTATTTAGTAGTTTTTAAGTGATGTAAACACAGACAGACAATAATTCTAAAAATTGGTGTTTTGTATTCTATTTGGACAGAAATGGTCCTGTTACAGTTTTATTATATGTATGTATAGATTACGTAAATTACTTTTAAATGGGAATGTATTAAACACTCACTAGAAAAAATAATTAAATCTATAATTTAAATGCCTTATAAACGCTTTTGAAAATTACCCAATTATTTAAAACAAAAAGTTCTATTAATTGTTGTTGTTTTGTTTGTGTTGTTTGGTTGTTTATAGATATATTTATAATAGCTGTGCCCACCACTTCGTCAGTGTCCTTCAATATTTTGTTCGTTTTTGCTTTGAAAGCAATCCACACCAAAGACCCTTACGTTTTTAGTTTTTTTTTAAAGAGAAGTAACACTCAGGCAATTAATGCCTATATTGACTGTGTTACTTCCTTTAGAAAGGGATAGTAGTAAATTAGACAGGTGGTTAGTGCGATAGTAAAGCTTCGCAAGCGCTTCTGGTGTTCTTTAGGCGATTTGGTTTAAAGCTAGCATAGCCAATTTATAATTATTTTACTTCTACTATCCTATACTTCTGGTATCCTATATTGGGACTAGGATACTTAGGTATCTCCTCACAAAATTTTGTTAAAATCCATCTAGTAGTTTTTACGTGAAGCGAACGTAAAGAAAAGCAGACAGACAGACGGATATGAGTTACTATTTTATTATATGTATATAGATTATTTTTTAAACATCTTTAATGGTGACATATCTCGCTGACAACGATATATTGTTTTATTTTTATTTCTTGTTAATTTTTACTAGTAAAACGTTCCTTTACTTTTTCAAATTCGGTAGAGTAATTTTGCAAATTTCAGCTTCACTCTCGTTGCTGGTTTCTAATAGGAAAGTTACTGAACGGATCAACACATATATTGATCTAGTTCTTATATTTCTATAAGTTTCTTTTTTAATTGGCTCTTATTCTCGGAATAAATCGTTATGTCAAAAATATAGCAGTTTGCAACACATATACATACGAGTATAAGCATAACTCGTAAACCGTTGCTCCGATGTCTTTTGAAAACTTCATTTTCTAGATATATAGGAACACAGTCTTATAGCAGCTCCGGTTTGATGAACAACTCGCGCGTCGTCATCGTTATTGCTTAAGGGCGATCAGGCCTGAATCTGTTTCTCTCACCTGGAGAGTTTTACGTCACGCTAATGGTTGCATTGGCTAATGGTTTGTCTCGACTACTGTATCAAGTTACAATTTTTGGTGTTTTTTTTTCCATTAACCACTGTACATACATATGTGATAAATTGTACTGTCTGTTGTATGTGAAACTGTGAAAATGTAATGTTACATTAATAGAAGAATAAACCTTAAACAAAAAGAAAAAACTAAAAAAAACTACAAAGATTAAAAAACACAACTTGACGAGAGGATAAACATTGAAAAAAGTAGATGAAAAAACCTGGTGAATATCAACTAAAAGTCAAAATTACTTGATATTGAGTAACACAAGAAGGAATTACTTAATTGGATGAAATAACCTGGTTGAGAACCAATTAAAATTCGCATGTGAATCCTCACAATAGCCTCACTTTATTGACGTAATGGCGTACCAGCAAAAAAACTAATATTAATACTGGTGAAGACCAATAATACTCTAGGAGTCGACTCTGGTGACCTACTTCCTTTGCAAAGGTACAGGTCGGCTGAGTTTTCATGAGGATATCTCTTACATGTTGATAAACCCTGGCAATATAACCTACTAGTGTTGACCAAACTAAAACCTAAAAAAAAGATATATAGAAACAGTGTTGGGATTTGTGGTACATTTGTACCAAATTTGGTACAATCGACTTATCACTTCATGCTTTTTTCGTACAATTTCATATAAAATTTATGCAATACATTTTTTTATTTAATCAATTTTTTTTTTACTTTTTCTTACAATAATAAACTTTTATAATTTCATACTTCTCCAACCCTAGAACTAACTAAATTGTAACATTCTTGATTTATGTCAGGATTTTTGTTATTTCCTTTGATAGGTATAAATAATGGGTAATTTAGATCCAAAGCCTTTTTGATGAACAACATCGTTTTAACGTTTTTGCATTGCCTTAATTAATTTCCGGCAGTATTTTCCGTCCTTTTTACTGAAAAATTGTAAGGTTGTTCTGCTAATTAGATGATTTAATTGTTCCCCCAAATAACTGCAGACATACACTCTGGCGGAGTTTCCAGCAATTGATGGAAATTGTAGTATAGCCAGCTCCTAACATAGTAAGCCTTTCGTTTATGAAATAGATAAGTATTTTAGGAAAATAATTGTTAGTAAATTAGCATCACTAGGAATTCTAGGAATCAAGGTTAATTATTACTACTTTATACCGTAGTATAAAATTTTTGATTTGTCCCCTTTTAGTGTCGAGCTACTGTATGTATGAATGTATGTATGTATGTATGTATGTATGTATGTATGTATGTATGTATGTATGTATGTATGTATGTATGTATGTATGTATGTATGTATGTATGTATGTATGTATGTATGTATGTAGTACATACTATGTACGTAAATAAAATATAAACTCTACAGTTGAGTTGTTAAAATCTAAGTCCTCTTTATTCAAATCAAAAATTACATTCTACTTACAACTCTAGAATATAAAAATGCAGTGTTTTCATTTTATTAAAACAAAAAGAAAAAATGATGAACGGAAGAGTGTCACATAACAACTCCACCAATGCAGTTGCTAGTGCAGTTGCAGACGCTTGCGTCAGCAGTAAATGCACGCGATACATACTTAGTTAAGGTATGTTATGTATGTCACTCGTAAGTATGTATGTATGTTTTGTTTGTTCTTTTTCACTTAATGCCAAATTTTGGTACAATTAATCTTGATTTGGTACAACTTTATCATTGGGCCGGTACAATTTAAATATTGTCAGATCCCAACACTGTATAGGAATATCTCTTAACAAATAATATAAAATCAAATCAACATCTAAATAATTTAGAAACTTTTTTAAAACAGTAGCCCAATTCACAATCTTGTGCATTTGAGATTGCAAATTTATGCAATTGTAAAAATTTCCCATGAATTGTGAAGGGTTTTTTTTACTTCAATTTGCGATTGCAACACTTCTTTAAAACAAAAAAGTTCCTAATTATTAATAAAATTTTTGGGAATTTAAATATTAATTATTTAATATTATGCTAATTACCCATAACGTTTTATAATAAAAATGCAATTTATTTGTTGGGGGAAAAGAGCTAGTCCCTATACGTATTTCACTGGTTGCTCAGGCCTATTGGAATTTTTTCTGCAATAAAGATTTCGTTAAAGATAAGTAGAAATAGTAAATCTTAATAGATAAAACTGCGAAAAAAGTTGTTTTCAACAAAGGAACATATGTACATATTTCACACACTAATTAATAAAATATTCATTCAATTACAAGCCAAGAAATACTAAAGATCACGGAATTATTTAAAATAAAATTCCGTAGCCAGACAATCCAGTAATAGATACATATCTAATCAAATTTTATTGTGTCCATCTGGATCCATTTTTAAATTCTTATCTTCTTTTTTACGTTTTTTGCTTTTTGATTTTCATTTTCTCAAATTTTTTGTTGATTTTAATTTTCATATTTTTATTTAATTTATATTGTTAGCTGTCAGTTTTCAAATGCCTAGCAAATAAAAACTATGGTTTTAGGTGTTGTTTATTTCCCAATGTGTAGCATATGCATTTCTATATACATATTTTGTTAGTGTGTTGTAAAATAATCCAATACAATTTTGCAAATGCTATGATGCAAGACCATTTGCACAAGATTGTGAATTGGGCTATTATTTTTATTAAAAACAAATATTTTTCATGCATTTTTCACAAATGCTCATTTCGTGTTGTATGATTTTTGTGAAATTAAAGGAATTTTTTTATAAAATAAATCGATCAAGTGCAAGTCGAATTTATATAAGTATAAAGAGTACAATTTTTGATTTAATATTAAAAATGGCAACTTTTTAAACACTAAGGGCCAAATTAATAAAAAATATTCTCACTTTATAAAAGGTTTAATAAACACATTTTGTTCGAAAATGGATAGATAAAAAATAGTAAAATTCTACAAATTATTTGCTTTAAGCAAAACAAGCATTTCAAAACTGCTATCACTTAGTTTGTTTATTTTAGGAGCGTCTACCCACCACTGGTGCAGAAACATTTGCCTATTTACTGGGTATTTGTTAGGACAACCGAATTCAGTCTCATAATCCAGTGGAAAAGTATTTAATTCTATTCATATGATATCATGTTGTTCTAATGTTGAAGGATCTAATATCAAAGTTATTAGAAGACTAGTTATTTAAATGATCGTTTTATTTACTTTGTCAGTTGCACTAAAATCTAGGATAAATAACAATGTTATGTAATTGTTATCTAGTATTAATAATAAATTTGTTACCATTATATACCTTGTTTCAATAAAAAATTCATTCCGTTATATAACATTTTTTTTTTATTTTGGTGTAAAACAAGAGAAAATTTTAATATTAAATAAAAAAGCGAATTTATTGCAAAATTTTCATGACCACTCATTTTTGAGAGTTTAGTGTGTGAATAGTTCAGTGAGTGAAGAATTTTTGCACTAAATCTGCGTTGATTGGTAGTGCAAGCGTTTGCACTGCAACTAAATTATTTTGATTGTGATTGAGGACATGCAGTTTATCATTAAACTGCAAAAAAATATAATACAATAATTTTTTTTGCAATATGATTTAGTGGTAGTGCAATGCTGATTTCAATCATAATTTAGTGCGCACCCCCATCTATGCTTTACTTTAATATAGCTGAATTTTTATTTCAGAGAAATAAGTTGCAGATCTTTAGGATGAAAATAATATAATACTCGCAGCATTTTTATTTCAAACTATTTAAATTAAATAATGTGGACGACAAGCTTTAAAAACAAACATTCAAAATGTAAACTTTAAATGCATTTTATTATTTAGAAATTTGTCCAGAAATTAACAACGTAAACATGGGTATATATAAAGAAAAGAATAAATATTCAACAAAAGAATAAAACATAACAATGGATTAAACTGGTGAATTGATAAAAATATATGTATTAATATATCTGTTATGGCTAAAACGTTTCGACTATAAATATTGTTACGAAAGTAGATGTCAATCTTTCAAATAACTGAAAACATATTTTTAGTCTTACAACAAATGAATTCTGCCTAAAAATCTTTATGTTATTTATTACACATTTAAGAAAACAAACGCAAATACCCAGTTTACCTAATAGATATAGACGATATTTTCATCGACGATGTCTGCGTGACAATCCGTAATTCGTCGCCTATAAACTTCATTTGAATAAAATATTTATTTATAACAAAGTTGTGTAATTTGCCATGTTTCAAGTTTTATTGTTGACAAAATAATGAAAATGTCGTTAAGAGAACCTTATTGAAGACAATTGACGTGTTTGGGATTTTATTCGACAACATCGCCTTAAACTCGGGTGAGTAATAACTACCTCGATTTCGTCGAGCTTTCACGTTGATGGGGGTTAAAGGGCACCAAGGCACAGCTGGAAATGAAGCAGCAGACCAACTAGAAATCTGCTGTAAATTTCTGCAGACCATCACTGGCTGGCATAACACTCAGGACCACTGGTGGATGCCATGGGGAACCTGAGCCTTGAAAAAATACTAGCAATTTCTAGAGACTCCGTGATGAGAAAGAAGGCCGACAGTTGCCAGTCGACAGTCTGAAATCACTAAAGTCAAGAGTAAGGGCTGGTGGTAGCACGTGACTCAATGAAAGTAACGTTGCCGTAAATTACAAATCGGTTGCCTATAATCATTGAGGATGGAAGGGGGTCCCATTAAGGAAGTGCTCTGCTTCGATATCCCTCCTACATTAGTAATAATAGTTAATGAAAGATATTTAAATCAGAATAAATTCTCATTTTAACAGCCTATTATTTTACACAGCATTGTGTACAACCTACTTTTTTCGCTTAACTTACTCACATACATACATATATACACTCTCGTAAGTCTATATACACAAATACTCAGTTCTGATAACTCGTACTATTGATAAAAAATAATAATTTGATATATTTGTAAAAGTAACCATTTGCCAACATTTTTTCGCATTTATTTACTGTAACCAAATTAAATGAAAACAACAACAGCAAAAAAACTTTCATTTGCAAACAAATAAAATTAACAATTTTTTGTTAGGCGCTAACAATTCCACTATTTATTATTGACACACAACAATTGCTTGCAACCTTGTTGCAGATGTTGCATCTGCAAAAATTTTACAAACGTAGATAGTTAATCAGTAACAACAGATGTTTATTTAAATGTTGCACAAGCACATACATAAGTACATCCATCTGCACGTACCGATACTGATAGATAAAATAAAATTAAATAAAAATAAAAATATTTTGCACAGAAGATTGCATCTAAAAAAGCTTCTCTCAAATAATGTTTAAAAAAAGGTATTGTTGAAGTTACCTTGGTAGCTGGCTGGGATGAGGAATTTTCAGCTTTAAGCTTAAATCACCGTTCAATAATATACTGTCGTATCTTGTAGGCAAAGCGTGTGTCCTTACCACGGTAGAAAGACAAATATCTAGTTGATATCGTCAAGAAATACATCAGTGCCTAGCATGATGACGGTACACTGTGGCACAGATCTTGAGAAGGCGGCCAAAAATCAATTTTTTATGGTAACCAATTTGAAACCTATATTACTCATTTGAAAGTAAATATTAGGGCACCTCGGTCTATTTATGGACTTTCCCTGTATTTTGTTAAAATTAAAAGAAAAGAAAATTTTAATTTTTAAGTGCCTATAATTTTTTTGTTTTAAAATATTTTGTTAAAAAATGTGTTTAATTACATAACTTATAAGCTATTAGTTCCTAAAAAATTAAGTCTGTGTGTTTTAGAAAATACACAAATATACCCCATTATATATACGCCGGGTTGCGACCGTGGGCACCATAGTAATTTTTCTGACCCATGTTCCGAAATTAATGAATACACAAGTTGTTTTACAAAACCATTTATTTTCTGCACAGCTTTGCAACATTGCTCTTTGAAGTATTTTGGCCTTTTTGATACAAATCTAAAGACAACAACTTTTTATCAAATCATCTTCTTGAGTGTTGGGTCCTATCAATAGTTATGGATTTTTGACCGCCCTCTCGTGAAATGGTCCACTGTGCCGTTATCTAACAACTTAGTGAAATTCAAGTGCGGACTAGCGTCCTTATTCTGCTACAATCACAATAAGTAGCAATTAATAGAACATGGAAAATATGTAATCATATTTAAACCCCTTGTTTAGGGGTTTTGAACACCATCAAACTCCTGACCTTGTTCAAGATTCAGGTCTCAGAAACCCCGGGATCTGGTGCCTCCATATACCCTAGCAGCACTGCGTCAAATCATTAGAATGTGTCGACAATGACAATAAGCGCCCCTGGGCGATCATTAAGGGTACTGAAAATTCATTATTCCAATTTAAAATGATTTAATGAAAATTTAAAGCTTAGCCGTTTATAGACTTCAGGTTTATTTCGATTTTTTTCATTAAATGCCCTGTTGACTAAGTGTAACATTAATTTTCCATTTTACTTTTGTCTA
This sequence comes from Phasia obesa, assembly GCA_949628195.1. NCBI lineage: Eukaryota > Metazoa > Arthropoda > Insecta > Diptera > Tachinidae > Phasia > Phasia obesa. The sequence goes on from OX451215.1 coordinate 155,846,924, forward strand.
TAGCAAATACATAATTATTGTATTTATCAGACAGTCGCTTGACGTATGCATTGCCATTTAAAAGCAATCGTATACAATAAAATAACCATTTCAAACTGCATTTTTGCACCCACCTAACCTTCCCTCAGACAACATTTAAATGCATCCCGTGTAAGGAGTTGTTTTATAAAACGGGCACTGCCAATCCTATTTAAAGGAATGATTTTCTCTGTGGATGACCAGTAATAATCAGGTTGGTATGTAAATATATAGTTGGATTTAAAAAATCATGTGTTGATTTAATTTGATTACCGTTATTGCTTGTGTTGATCCAAACGTGTATTTCTGTAATAAATTCGTTAAAATGCGTTTAAAAAACTTATGTTGGAAGTGCACACGTTTATATGTATGTATGTATGTATGTATGTATGTATGTATGTATGTATGTATGTATGTATGTATGTATGTATGTATGTATGTATGTATATATGTAAATATAAGTACATACATTTTCATATTTAAAAATTACTACATTTTCATGTCTTAACGCAAATAAAATTTCGATTTTAAGCAGATCGGTAATACACGTGACAATATTGGATTTAAAAAAAAATCTTTACAGATTGTTAAACGGGCCGATTTGTAATGTATGTATTTCAAACTAGAATCTATATGTTTAAAACCATAATTTGTAAAGCTTTTTATTAGCCAAATTAGCCAAAAATTAAATTTAACACATCCCTTATATCATGTGTGCAGTCCACTATCAAAACATTTTCTCTAACTCGTCATGACGACTGTTTATATAAATCAGGCCAAGTAGTAAAAGTTATATTAATAAAGTGATTAGATTGTCCAAATTGTTCTATTGGTTTTTAGTTAGTTAACAACACTTATTTTCGTATCCACATAAAGTTAACAAGCAACAATACAGCAGAAAAAACAACATATGTACTAGAGATCTGCATTAAATTATTCGTTTTTTAAATCATCACACTAACACACACACAAGCTCCTTTGTAAAAATATGTGTTGTTGTAAATATTTTAATAATTTATTTATTAAGAATTAAAAGTAGTCAGTAAGTATATTTTGAAAACGTATTTTTCGTTAAAAAATCTTTTTTTTAACAAACTATTTTTTAAAATTATTTTTAAAATAGATTTATTTATAAATTGATATCAGAAAACAAATATTTTATTTAAAAATTAAAATTTGTGTCTTGTTCACAAAATGAAACCTAATGATATATATATATATATATATATATATATATATATATATATATATATCATTATTATATATATATATATATATATATATATACAGGGTGGGCCAAAAGAAACCAAGGGGTGTAAAAGTTTAATAACTTTTTTGTTATTAACTTTTTTTTATTTTTTCTTTCAGATTATATAGACAACACTTGGAATTGTATTATTTAAACCAGAGATCAATTATTTTAACGCAAAGAGCATATCGCCGACATTATTGAAAATTTGATTATGAGTGATGAAGCTCATTTTCATTTGAATGGCTTTGTTAATAAGCAGAACTGTAGGTTCTGGGGTTCTGAAAATCCAAGAGCCATTCATCAACGCCAATTGCACCCCATCAGGTGTACAGTATGGTGTGGGATCACATCTGAAAATGTCATTGGGCCCTACTTCTTCGAGAATGAAGATGGAAGTGCTGTAACCGTAAATGGAGAGCGGTATCGGTTTATGATAGAAAATTTTTTACGTCCTGCTCTTGAAAACAGACCTGGTATGTGGTTTCAGCAGGACGGAGCCACTGCCCATACTGCCCGAGACACAATGGCACTTTTAAGACAAATTTTTGGAGAGCCCTTGGTTTCTTTTGGCCCACCCTGTATATATATATATATATATATATATATATATATATATATATATATATATATATATATAACAATATATTTATATGTAACCCAAAAAATATGTATGTAATACATTTGGTTTTCAGTAATGAATTCAAACAAAAAAAAAAGATTTTCGTTTTATTTTCTACATTTTTATTATTATTTATTCTTATTATTAATTGATACTTCTTCAATGTCATTAATAGTATGCAGTTAAGAAATTTGTTTTTTTTTTTTTTTTGAATTCGGTAAAACGGTAATAACTTAATGTAAAAAAAAAAAAAAAAATTCTTAGGGGTAAATATAAAATCATAAACAGCAGCGCGTTTATAAAAATAAAAATGTATAAAATTCAAATTTCAAGAATGAACTCGAATACTGCAATAGTTTTTTATTTAGCGCTTGATTTTATCAATTTTTATTTTAGAAATGTCTTGAAACGTATAGTATATAATGGCTCAAAAGTTAGTTAGTACATGCAAAACACGTCACTGTTACAAACCCCTTTAATTTTTACTATTTGTTGAAGAGACCATAGTAAAAAACCTTCTTTGAAAATTTAACGTTTACCTATAATAAATAAATAAATAAATAACGGTTCAAAAGTTAGGCCATATTCATGAAAAACCACGTCACTGTGGGAAAACCCTATAAGTTTTAGTTTTTGTTGATATAGCGGCCACAATAAACATTTTACGTGAAATTTTCAAGACTCTAGCTTTACCGGTTCCGGAGATAGAAAGCGTTGACAGACGGGCAGACATTTTAGCGACAACAATACGTTTTTACCCTTTGGGTACGGAACCGTACAACCGGTTAAATAAAGTAGTTGAAAAGGCCTTAAATAACATATTTAAAAAAAAAATATTACATTTCTTAAATAAATACTAGATATCATTAATGAGCTTCGCTGCCCCTTTTTAACCCGGCGTCATGCAGGTTGGGTCATTATGACCCATATGCTCTTAAATTGCTGTGTAACTTTTTTCAACGTTTTGCGACGTTTCCAAATTTCTCAATAGCTGGATTGTATCGTTTTTGCATGTTGTTTATTATTTCGTTTCAGTTAATGATTGAACGTGAGCAGAGATAGTTGACCGTCAACTAAGAAAAGGTAAATATGACCCAACCTGGCCGTCGCGGCCGATGCGTCGGTGTAGTGAGATTTCACTAATTAAAAAAAAATAAATTTAGTGTATTAAGCTCTGATTTCAGTTTTTTGCTAAAACGGACCGCGAAAAACTTGAGCGTCAGAAGTCTGCAAGAGAGAACTTAATGGAACTGGTATTGAGATTTTCGCTTGACTATGACTTGACTATATTAGACAACTTAGCTCCCATTCGTGAGCTCTGTGTGTGTATGCCACTATTTTTGTGGAGTTTGTACAGGTGATACCGTTTGAAATGAAATTCGGTATTTATCTTTGGTTTATGGAGATGAAGAGAATGCATAATCGGGAGGGGGCAAGGGATAGTTTCCTGGCCCCCAAATTTTGTAAACGCTCTACAGGTCATACCGTATGACATATTAAAACGAAATTTTGTACGTACGTTTGGTTTATGGCGAGATGAAGAGCTGTATCATAAGAGCTGTATCATGGTCATAATCGGGAAGGGGAAAGGGGTAGTTTACTTAGCACCCCAAACCGAAAATAATAAATTTTTCGATTTGAATATACTTTGAACTTTTATTCTTTATGTAATACATATATCCATAAAAATATCTGTTTCCATTTGGTATGGTAAAGTTGAGTGTAGGCCACTCCAGTTTTATTAAATTAAAAAATTTAAATATGATTTTTTACATATAACAAAGAGTCATGTATTGCTTACAGATACGTTTATCAAATTTTGAAAATTATGCAAAATGCAATGTAAAAAAATCTAGGGTCATATTTACCCACCTGACTGTTGGTGTTTCTTTTATCACGTACCCGACGCAGGGTTAATAAAATAAAATAAACACTTGGAAGAAAAAGTATGGCCATGCTTAAACACGAAAACGCTCGTATTTCTCTTAAAATTTACTTGAATTTTTGTCTGTTTTTCAGTGTCGGCTCGTCACATAAAAACTACTGCATACATTTTAATAAAATTTTGTAGGGAGGAACCCTAGTAACTGAGTTAAAATTTTGGAATATACACAACTTAAAATGTTAAAACGACTTGTCAGCACTTTCAATAAACGGAAAATTTTAAACTCTATTAATAGGAGTTTACGATAATCAATAATTACCCAGAGGCGATCACCTCTATGCAAAGAAAATATCTATATCACATCTAGTAGGTGGAGTCTTAAACTTTGGTATGCTGTATAGCTGTATAGCTAAAAAACTATAAGAGATTAAATTTTTTTAAATTATATTTGGATTCAGAGAGTCAAGGAGTATAAATAACAAATGTTTCAACAAAATCTGAAGTAGTCATTTTGAGTGCCTTGTTGATTTGACGTGGAATTACCCATAAAAGTTATTTTTGTAATTTATTGCTTATAAAGTATTTAATTTAACTGAAAATAATTATTTTATTCATAAAATAATTAATTTATTCATAACTTATTTTAAAGTAATCCTTTTTTTAAAATAATCCAATTTAAGACTCTTATAGGTCGATTATGGATGGCAACCCAACTGCAGTTGCGTTGTCAGTTGCCGAAATTGTATTACGTATGGCAACTGGCAACTAACACTTGTTAATTTTAGTTGCTAATAGGCAACCATATATTTGTGGTTGCTGTTGATTTTTTTCACAAATTATAAATTAAAAACTGCTAAAACTAAAATTTTATTAAAATTCATCCAGAAATTTTTACGTAATGCGAACACAAACAGACAGACCGACAGAAAATCACAGTTTTATATATAGTAACTTATTATGTATATTAGTAACAAATTTTATTTAAAATACTAACAATTTATTTATTTAAAACAACTTAGAAACCAAAAGCATTTTATGACCGACAAAAAGCTTTCTTACTCTACTTACAAAACAGAGAAAAAAAATTTTCCTACAGTCTAAAAGTGATATACATATAATATTTTTAGAATCGCGATGGCCCTCACTCTCAAAAACCCTTATTTTTTGACAAAAAAGTAAACAAAAAATAATTTTATTTAATTTCAAAATAAATTTTTTATTATAAAAATTTAATATAATTTTTTTTTTTTAATTAATATAAGTAGCTTTTAATACAGCATTTTACAAAAAAAAAAAAATCCAAACAAAATCTTTATTCATTTAGCCACAAAAATATATTTGCAAACCTCCCAAAATCGTAAAAAGGCAAAAAACGTAAGCAATTTACTCAACTTTCCTGATTTTAACAGTGTCCCAGAACGACAAATCTCAATTAAAAGCCTTGAAAATTCACTTTGAGATGCAAAATTTTGTTGTCTACTGAGCTGATATCCGGCTAAATTGGCAAAATACTTCTCTCTGCGACAGGGGCACTGCTAGTATACAATATTATTACTCAAGTTTTTTTTAGTTAATATAATTATTTTTTATTATTTAAATTTTATAAATTAAATAAATTTTTATTATTGATAGTTATAGTGGCCATAGTCAGTTACACATCTTATTGGAAAACGTACCTATTACAGTTCTAGAGATAGAGCCCTGAAAAAGACTGACAGTCGGGTAGATATCGGGTTACGTTTTTACCCTTTCGGCACGGAACCTGATAAATAGACGATCGCTACAATTATTTTTATCTACATATACGAGTATTTACGTATAACTTTTTTATATAAATTTCAAAGGTCAAATATCTTCCAAACTGTAAGAGATATTATACCCCTGTACACACATATGTATGTGTTAGATACAAATCCCTCACTACTTAACGTATTTTAAGTTAAACTAATATATTAGAAATTTTAGTAACCGAATATAAAGAAAACAGCATTCCATCGTTATTAAGAAAATTTAGATTCTACTTTAAGATTTTTTCTCTTTAATATTTCTATTTCCAGTTTCTCATCGATTGAAGACGTTTTTAAGTAAAAAAATTCAAGTAAATGCTTAATCATAAAAACAATGGCAACCATGTCATTGTTGCCTTCACAAGAGACAATTGCAACTTTCTTATACACTCCTCACCATTACAATAAGGTTTTAAGTATTTATTTTGTTACTTTTTGTTATTTCGTAAAGGTACCCCCCATACACGACATGTTTTTTACATCTGACATGTCAAATTTCCAACTGTAAAACACAAACATGTCGTTTGGGGCTGTTAACACATTGCTTCTGTAAAATACATGTGAAAAGTCATCTGACAAAATTTCATTTAGAGTCTGTTCTATTTTGATCTGACATCAACAGTGTTTCAGTGTTGCCAAAATCCTTTGCCGTGTGAAAACAATCAATGGCGGTTAACCATTGGCGGAAGCATTATTGTTTTTAAGGTAATATTTTACAATATCTGAAACTGATTTTAACTAATTTTGTATATTTAACAACAATTATTTAAATCACGTATCATCACTTAATGCAAACTTAACTTCTTTACATTTAGAGTAATAAAAAACTTAAAAATGGATAAGTCGCCAATAGTTCTGCAGCGCACACAAAAAAATAATTCAGGGCGCTAACAAGTTATTTTGCAACCGAACGGCTTGGGTGTCTGTATAGTGAAAAGTCAGACGTAATTGTAATGGGTGATTTTTTTGAGGTTAGGATTTTCATGCATTAGTATTTGACAGATCACGTGAGATTTCAGACATGGTGCCAAAGAGAAAGATGCTCAGTATGCTTTGACATTTCATCATGAATAGACTTACTAACGAGCAACGCTTGCAAATCATTGAATTTTATTACCAAAATCAGTGTTCGGTTCGAAATGTTCAAATGTGACAAATTTTGTTCAGCGATGAGGCTCATTTCTGGTTGAATGGCTACGTAAATAAGCAAAATTGCCGCATTTGGAGTGAAGAGCAACCAGAAGCCGTTCAAGAACTGCCCATGCATCCCGAAAAATGCACTGTTTGGTGTGGTTTGTACGCTGGTGGAATCATTGGACCGTATTTTTTCAAAGATGCTGTTGGACGCAACGTTACGGTGAATGGCGATCGCTATCGTTCGATGCTAACAAACTTTTTGTTGCCAAAAATGGAACAACTGAACTTGGTTGACATGTGGTTTCAACAAGATGGCGCTACATGCCACACAGCTCGCGATTCTATGGCCATTTTGAGGGAAAACTTCGGAGAACAATTCATCTCAAGAAATGGACCGGTAAGTTGGCCACCAAGATCATGCGATTTGACGCCTTTAGACTATTTTTTGTGGGGCTACGTCAAGTCTAAAGTCTACAGAAATAAGCCAGCAACTATTCCAGCTTTGGAAGACAACATTTCCGAAGAAATTCGGGCTATTCCGGCCGAAATGCTCGAAAAAGTTGCCCAAAATTGGACTTTCCGAATGGACCACCTAAGACGCAGCCGCGGTCAACATTTAAATGAAATTATCTTCAAAAAGTAAATGTCATGGACCAATCTAACGTTTCAAATAAAGAACCGATGAGATTTTGCAAATTTTATGCGTTTTTTTTAAAAAAAAAGTTCTCAAGCTCTTAAAAAATTACTCGTTACATGTGCGTTTGTGAGCAAACATAAAAAGTGTTCTGTAAAACAACAATTTTGACAGACATATAGAATTACATCTGACTTACACAGTTAAAAAGTCATATGTAAAAAACGGGTAGCTTCAGGCTACATATTTTAGCTATTTTTTTCTCTGTCACAGAAAAAATGTGGCAAAAAGTGCAAAAGGTGGAATAAATATGGAATTCCAAAACGTGCAAATGTTGGGAAAAATAAAAAAGATGAAGTAAATATGGATGATCTGAGGTAATTACCGATTTGCATAAAACAAATTGTAGCTCATAACAAAGGACCTACATGGGCTTTTCGATAGCTGTATTACAAGAGAGGATGGTGGTTGAACAAGGCATGTGTATATACAAGGCATGTGTATATCCATACGTAAGTATGTATATTTTAATAATTTTCTGTCTCGAGTTTTTTACGCCCAAAGGCAAAGAATTTCACCATGACTTTTTTCTGTGTTTTAATTTTATTTTTACAATTCCTATTAAAAAATGATAATAACTAATATGAAAATCAACATAGTAGAAATATTATTTTTAGTTTCAGGCGGGTTCTTGATTTTTTGTAAAATATCGTTTTTTTATGAAACTTTGATTTTTGTCAAAGTTTTAGTTTTAACAGGTTCTTCGAAACAGAACGGTACGAATATAACTCTCTCTTAAGTTCGGTTATTGTCTCTAACTACTTATCAATAGTTTAACCCTATTAAGAAGTATTTTTATAAAATAGGAAAAAAAATTTAAAATTGTGAAATGTATGTTAGACACTAGCGAAATGTAATGCATTTTTTGGATCGCTACAACATTCTTCTGCAAAAAGTTATATGAGAAATTTTATCAAATTAGCTATCGTCAGCTGGTTAAAACGAAGTATACTACTACCTAAATCTTGTTTACGTCTTTTTCTTTATTCCCAAGCGGTAAAACTAAAAAGGCCTTCTTAAAGACCTGCTATGGCCTTTATTCATTCAATTCTCATTTTTCCGTTCCTTCCAAAAAAATGCCTATAATGTTCGGCTTTCCCTTTTAAAGGATCTTTTACATATGAAGAATAATGCTGCTCTATTTTTATCCTTCCCTTTTTGTATGGTAAAAAGTATGAAATGTAGGAACTAAAGATTTATTTGCAAAAGGCCTGCTCCGCAATGTCAACGTGTGAACAAAATTAAGAGTGTGGAATGCGACTAAGGATCCTAAAAAAGGTGTACAGAGGTCTTCTAGAAGGTCTTCATACTCCTTCCTTTAACCGCTGGATCTCTGCCACCATAAATTTGTTGTTACTTCAGCCAACTTTTGGTTACAATGAAAACAAATTTTATAAAGCTGAAAGCAGCCCAACCAAACTGGCTCTTTGGCAGAAACTCTACATTCGACTTAGATTGAAAACTCATGCTGTACAATTCGATCCTCAAATCAATATGGTGTTATGGTTTTCAGTCAGGAGTACTGCCTCAGCCAGCAACTTAGAAAATATTCAAAGGCGCCCAAATAATATTACATAAATGATCACAGTTGATTCCTGGTATAAATAAAAACTCGAACATTCACACAGATCTAAACGTGCCATTAGTTAAACCAGAAAAAGCGAATCATGAAGTAACATATTTAAAAAAGATTGGAAAGCCACCAAGCCTGCTGGACCGCAACGTCCTTAATGATCGCGGTTACATTTGTTTGCTTCTCTTGGCGGAACACTAAACGTAAAACGGAAAATGTTTTATCTAGCTCTGGCCTAAACTTTAAATATCAGTATTTCTTTTTAGTTCAAATAGATTAAAGCTACAATAAATATTATATACGGGTTTTTGTTAAATTTTCATAGAATATCGCATTTAATTTAATTATTCTTTTATAAAAGATAGAAGATTTTTACCTTATTGTTTTTGCGAGGAGTGTACAGAAAAGTTAATAAACAAAAAATGCCTTAAGACATTAAAGTAGTTAAATACTTAAATAGAAAATTTAACCCCTATAAAAATCGTTATGGCCAAAAGTACTTGTACTTGTTATAAATGTGATTACAGTGAAACAAATGTTATACGGTACTTACAGACGACCCGAATTTTATTGCAGAGACTGAGAGTACAGGTTCACCAAAATCGCGAACCACACCAGGAAGCCTATAAAAATATCTTGGCAATATTTATCGACTCATCTGTGAGACTTCAACAAGATATTAAGCGCCTTTTTGGACGAACCTATACTTATATCGGATGTTTTTTAGCTGTAAGAGAACTCTCGATATCGTTTAATAGCTGAGAACGTCAAACTATGTTGAAATTTCTGTTCAGTAAGGTTCGACAAGTCATCATGAATCGATTAACTCGGAACAACGCCTTCAAAATGTTGAAATTCACTTTGAAAAAATAAATCTTTTCGCGAAGTTCATACAGCACTTCTTCTATTTGGTGAGCAAGCAATTCGTACAGTTGTTGATCGTTTTCGCACTAACTTTACTCCTACCGATTCAAAACTATAAACAAGAAAAAAAAGAGCGTACTGAAGAGATTCGTCGTCGTTCTAAACTTGTTCGACTACGTGGATCTTACCTAAAGGCCGGGGCACATATAATCCGTCAACTCAACTGAAATCAAAGTAACAACGGAAGGGTACACATGAATACTTAGTTGACGGATGTGAAATCAGAAAAGAAAACACCTGAAAATCTTTTTTCACCATTTCACTTTATTTAATTTATGTATTTATTTTGTTTTTTTTTTTTTGTTTTTGCTGCCACTCAACACAAAAATTTAATTTTGAGAGAAAAACATAGAGAAACCAATTTATAGCTCTCAACGTACGTCAAAAGTTAGAAGTTGCACAACTTTCGTACTTTGCATTGTCACAATAAGTACGTCTTCGTCAACTTATTTCAACTTTTTTGTACGTTGAAAAGACGACGTATAACGTATGACGGATTCTATGTGCCCCGGCCTTAACGTACCTATAAAATACAGCTCATGTATGAATTGAAATCAATCAACTATCGTGTCCGAAGGGTGTCCGAAAGTGGTGTGAACCATAACAGGTAGACGCTTGAAATTTTCACAGAAGCTGTATAACTGTGGCCGCTATAGTAGCAAATCCTAAAACTTATAGGGTGTTCCGACAGAGAGGTTATATTCACGAATATGTGCTTATTTCTTGAACTGTAATTAAAACTTAGTTCGCTATATAAAAAAGTCTAAAAAAATAAAAAATTAAAGGGTGTTGCGATAGTGGTGTGATTTACATGTATAAGGCGTAAGTTTTGAACCATAACAGGTAGACTTTTGAAATTTTCACAGAAGGTGTATAACTGTGGCCGCTATAGCAATAAATACTAAAACTTATCAGGTGTTCCGAAAGTGAGGTGTTATTTGCCGTTATGTCTTTATTTCTTGAGCTCTAGGAGGCAACCACTTAAAATTTGCAGACAGTATTTAACTCTATGTTCGCTTTCTATTAAATTAAAGGGTGTTCCGAGAGTGACGTGCTTTGCGTGTATATGGCCTAAGTTTTGAACGATAATAAGTAGACTCTTGAAGATTTTACAAGAGGTTTATTACTATGGAAACTATAACAAATAATAAAAATTAAAGGGTGTTCTGACAGAGACATGATTTTTACTTAAATAGCCTTATTTTTTGAACCGTAAAAGGTAGACTCTTGAATTGTTTACAGTAGATGTTGTACTTCGGACACTGTAACAATTACTAGTTACTAAAGGGTGATCCATAAGTGACATGTTTTTCACTTATATTACCTTATTTTTTGAACCGCAATAGGTAGGCCTAAAATTTAAAGGGTGTTCCAATAGCGATGCAATTTTCGCAAATATGACTTTGATTTGAAAAAGAAAATGGTTCCCCATAAGACATGAAAAAATTAACAACTTGAGTTCTTAAAGGCGTACTGAACATAGTTCGGACTTGACTGATTTATTTGAAATTGGCCGAAGATGAGCATTTTTATCAAAGAATTCTGTTTGATGATGAAGCTCATTTCTTGTTAAATAATTACGCCAATAAGCATTATTGCCGTGTTTGGATCGAAGGCAATCTTCAACCCGTTAACGAATCACCATTTAATCCTGGTGATTCGTTAAACTGGCGGTTTCATCGGTCCTTATTTCTTTCGGAATGAGCAAGTAGCAGCGGTTACGGTGAACGGCGAGGCCTATCGAGCCTTACTCACTAAATGTTTGTTTTCAAAAGTTAAGCAGCTAAACATCAACGACATTTGGTTCCAACACGCCGGCGCATCTTACCATACATCGCGCTTTACAATTGATTTATTTCAAAATCAATTTGTTGACAACTTTATTTTCTTGTTCACTGGCCTCCTCGATTGCAGCCGAAACAGACAACATGGAAATAGCTACAACATGGTCCTATGTAATACAGTTATGGACTATGTTAATCTCAAACAAGAGTGTAGTGTTGCCAAGAAGTATAGAGTTCATGCAGTTAGTAACAGTGCTGGGGTCTGACAATGTTTAAATTGTTCCGACCCAATGATAAAATTGTACCAAATCAGCATCAGTTATACCAAAATTTGGAATTTATTTAAAAAGTAAACTGTTCGAAATAAATATAGGACAAATCAAAACGTTTATACTAGGGCATTTTAAAGTAATTTTTAAAGATAATTGACCTTGATTCCTCGAATTACTGCGTTTGTGTTGCTAATTTACTAACAATTGCCAAAATAAGCATAAGCAAAAGGCTCAAAATATTAGGAGCTGGTTACACTACACCAAAGTCATCTGATCTCAATCCGATAGAGTATGCCTGGAGTTCTTTGGAAGAACAATTAAAGAATAATCTAGTTACAAAAAAGATCTTAAGATTTCTCTCTACAAAGAATGCAAGAACTGAATGAGGTGATGCAAATAGGTCTTACAATAATACACCAATATGTATATTACTAATAGGGTAATTCCAAGTCAAATCAACCAAAAAAAAATGTTTTCAAATTTACCACTCCCGATTTTATTGAAACTTTTTTATTTATATTCGTTAACTCCCTGAATCCAAATATGATTTTAAAAAATTCTATCTCTTACAGTTTTTCCGCTACACAGTTATCAAATTTGAAAAATGTCGCGTTTTTGCATATGCACTCCAGGATTAAATATATTCTAAATCCAGTTCTATAAGTTCTAGAAAGTTGAGTAATATCTCATTTTAAAGGGTATTTCATACGGTTTAAATTGGTATCAATCATGAATCATCAAATTTTTTAACAAATTTTTTTCTGATATTTAAAAAAAGTTTTTTTTTTAAATCTTTGAGATAGCGTCTTTTAATTTTTTTTAAATTTTCATATGTTTTTTAACGTGGCTTAGTGAGTACGCCATAAATCAGAGTGGGACCATGCTGGGATCAGAAGTTATGTTAAAAAAACTACAAATTTTTCAAAGAATATAAATAAAAAAAGTTTTAATAAAATCTGAAGTAGTCATTTTGAGTGCCTTGTTGATTTGACGTGGAATTACCCTATACATAAAAGGGTTATTAATAATAAAATCCTGAACATAAAATAGAATGTTGCTATTTAGTTAGTTTTAGACAGGGTTGGAGATTAGAAATATTTATTATGTTGGAAATTAGAAATGTTTATTATTGTAAGAAAAAGTAAAAAAAATATTAATTAAATAACAAATTTTATAAATAAATTTTATATTAAATTGTACCAAAAAAGCATGAATTGTACCAGTGTACCACTGATATGTCGATTGTACCAAATTTGGTACAATTGTACTACAATTCCCAGCACTGGTTAGTACTACCTAGAATGGCATTTATTGTAAAACTACACATCTATAGCATCAGTCGTATAGTAGCTCTGGGTCGGGGAACACGTGCGTGCGTCATTGTCATTATAGCTTAAAGTCAATCAGGCCGTCCTTGTTGCTCGGCCTACGAGTGGTTTGCGTCTCGTTCTCACACTGGCTGATTGGCGTCCTCTAATAGCTGTACTACGGTACTGTTATTGGTGGTTGTTTAATCAGCCACGTGTAATCGTTTGGTTATCGTTTATAACCTATAAATTTTAATTTCAATAAGTCGGACATTGGTGAAGCACCATTTTAAAAAACTCAACTGTTAACTGGAGGAGCACCATTAAACTCAATTTTTTAACTGGAGGAGAACCAATAAACTCAAGATTTTCACTGGAGGAGCACCATTAAACTCTCATTAATTTTGCCTAGCTTAATTTGGAGTCTCACTTCCTATACGAAGGTATAGGTCGCTCAGCAGATTATGGAGGAAGCTAAGGCAATCACACCCTGGCGCTTTGGTTTCGTACCTTTGCCATTTACCAATTTTTTGGGCAGAAACCAAAAAAAAAAAAAAATACACATTTATAGGTCTGATGCCATTTGTTTTTATTTAAGTAATATCATTTATGCGTGTGAAATACAACTTGTTAAATTAAAATTATTATAAAAGTAATAATTTAATTAATAATTTGTTAGTAATTATAAAAAAACATGAACTATAGTGCACATCATAAAAGGCATAAAAACAGAAATTTATTTAAAAAGATTAAAAAGTGCAAATGAAGCAATTGAGTGCGCTAATGACTTAGCAGATTTTATTATATGGAATCTGCAGATGTCTATATTTCCACTTATCAGGATTAAGGCAATAACAAATTATCAACTAAATTAGGGCAATGGCAGTTAAGAAGCAGGACGTCAGCGAAAAACATGAGCGAACTATTGGCGATACTAAGAACTCATGGTGTAAGTGTGCCTCGATTTCCACTATATCTATCGGTATTATGCAAAACTTAATAAAGGTAGCTCAATTATTAAAATTACAAGAAGTGCCGTCCATGCTCTCTCTGCATTCAACTTAAAGGTGTGTTGGAAAAAATGTACTTAATGACTTTTGGTACTAATAACATTATTTATGTTACAGAAATAATCTACACACAAAATCAATTGATTGACGGATGGTGGCTGATCAAAAAAATTTAAAACACCATTTTTCAAAATTACAAGGTAGTTTTTAATGTTTAGGTTTTTTGATTCTTAAAGACTATCATTTACCTATTGTTTATTGTTGCAACAGAATATCAAAACAAAGTAAAGCTGGATTCACCCATTTTGTCCGGACAAAATTTTTGTGAGAATAGATATTTTTTTCTGAGAGTTTTCGAAAATTTTGTCCGGACAAACAAAGCTACCATATGACTACATAAGTAAACAAGTCATATTAATTTTACAACGTGGCAACATATTTTTTATTATTTTAACATTTTGCTTATTAAAACATGGATTATAAAAGAAAATTGCTTCTATTAACGACTGTTAAAATAAAAAAATGTGTCTTTTGCAGTAAAAAAATTATTAAAGCAAAGAAGAACAATGGGCTACTTTCACGCATTGGTTCCTGAGAAGCACTTAATTTTCATTCCATGGACCCCACTACGTTTGATTACGTTCAATTCCAATGGAGTTAGCTATTGTCGTCTAAACGCTTTGCTTTGCATGATTATTTTTATGTGAACTATTGCTCATGTCGTATATGAATTCTCCTCGGGGGGCTTTATCATTTCCATTTTAAGCTTGAGGGCAATTGCTTCATTGAACTCCATTTTCACAAAATAATTTTTTAATGAAAAATATTTCTTTATTATTCAACACAAATAAAACAAATGCCACAATGAAAACACTATATAATGGCAACTCATTTAATTTTTTTTTTTTTTTTTGGAAAAAACTCATTGCTATTTTGTCCAGACAAATATTAAAACAAATCAAGCTGAGAGTTGTCTGGACAAAATCACTTCTCTCACTCTCTGAGAGAAATATCAAACTACATACTCGTATAAAAAAAAATTTTGTCGGGACAAAATGGGTGAATCCAGCTTAATAGTAGAAATGTTGGCCGACACAAAATACACTTACAAACACTTAACCAGACTCGACAAAGTATCACTACTCTAACGAACGCATTCCCTCTTAAAACTGAAGAAGACCCTTAGAAGATTGAAGCTGGAGTAAAATATGTAAGTATTACTACGTTTATACGCAGGACTTATTCACAAGTTAAAAATATTCTGTCAGAATTTTGGTTATTAAATCGTACGATTGTGTAGGATAATGAAGCCTGGCCTTAAGCAACATAAACATAAAAAAAATATTTGCGAATATAAAGATGGTATATTATTGCTAAATGTTCAATTAAAGAAATAATTTATTGTTCAATTATTTTTTTTAGATAGCTGCTGTAAAATATTTAATTTATGGGAACGCGATCAAAAATTTGGAACGCATTTTTCTCGTGAGTTGTGCATAATGTATAATACGGACGAAATCTGTGGAAAAAAGTTATAAAAACTTGTACATATATTATTATAGGTAAGCATTTTGATTACAAAAGGATATTTTATTTCAATAATTAAATCTACTTTAGCTGCAATATGTAACTACTCCATGAATGCTGAGAACGAATTCAGACCAGCTCTTCAAGTGGTAAAAAAACGGCACTTTCGTCGTAATACTACAAAGAAAAACAAAAATATATCAAATTAATTAACCGAGGCTTCCGATTTTACATACATACATATGTAAATACATGTACAAATTAAAATAAAACAAATAAAATTTAATATTCTTTTCTTCTTCTTAATATTCTTATTTCCTAATGACGTTTTCAATGCATTTTTTTCTTTTGTCTTGTTACCCTAATCAAAAAGAAAAGCTTTAAATTACATTGTTTTCTAACAAAAATATGAAAAAATATGAAAAATATGTATGTATATCCCTCATTTTGTTATTGTTATATCTAGTTGATGAATGAATTCCTAAAAATGTTTACGTTAAAAACGTATTTAATAAATAAAAAATACTCAAATTCATTATAAAATTTATTTTTTTTATTTCCCCCCTGGGGTGTTCCTTGCAGTAGTAATTTGATACTAACCCTTTGGTGTGTACCATGGAATAGTTTCAAAATTAACTGCTTGCAGGTGCTCCATCGAGTAGTTACATGGAGTAGTCTTAAGACTACTCGCATGTATTCAAAGCTGGGTTATATGGTCTAGCCCTAGGACATCGTAGTGTTAAATGGACCACGTTTTTTCTATACATATGGGTTACTAATGGACTAATCCTAGTCCATTATGGAGCATAATTCACATGCGTATATTGACTAGTCGCGTTACCTGCAGGGAGTGCATACATATATGTATGACGTGTAAATTCCTTCAATTTGCTTATAAAGGTATATCTCGAAAACTATAAACAATTTAGCAAATCGCAATGTAAATTTTAATTCAATGACCCAAATAACCGCAGTAAAATATTTAATTGTTTCAGACGAAATGCTAACCCGTTTTTGTAATTGCAACTTCGACAGGCATGCCAAACTCAATTCAAACAATTCACAAAATTGACAAGTCAGAAGTAAAATAAATCAGTCAGACTCACATACATACGTAGGGTTCCGTACAAAGTAAAATTTTTAATTTTTTTCACGTCTTATGGGCCATACTTTAATTTGCAATTATTTTTTATACTACAGCATAGTACTAAGACATTATTTTCGTTACTTGTTACAGTAGATATTGTCAAATATATGTACTTATATATCCCAATATTAAATACTCTCGAGAAATTTAATTCCCACGGAAAAGTTTTTGTCGCGAAAAAATTTCTCCAATCATAAATTCCGCGGGAATGAAAAATACGGGAGAGAGAAAATAGAATTTTCGAAATCAGCTGTTTTGCTTAGTGCCATTTAATTTTTTAGTTATTTATAAGAGAATTTGTTTTTTATTTCAATTAAAAGAGGAAACATAAAAAATAACATTATATAAAGTGCATAGTATTGCTTTTCGGATGCTTGCGGAAAGTACCTATGCTAGTTAAAGAAGATGAGCGATAACTGAGAAATCGAAAGATTGAAAGAAGGCATTTACGCGATGTGTCTAATCCACTTAAATTGCCACATGTAAGTGTATGCAGAAACATTTTTCTAATTTTAAATTATGTTTTATTCATTTTACTAAAAGGTTTCAAAAATACTACCGATAAATAAACAAGCTTTTCGTTACTTGTTACGAGTGCTTACAAAGCATTCGCAACAATCCAAAAAGCAATTTGCTGTTCTACCCATAGTCAAGATTAGCGGATGCTTGCATTTTTTGCCGAAGGTGGATATCAAACTGGTATTGGAAAGGATTGCAACGTGCATTTAGCACAGTCTACGTTTAGTATGGTACTAAAGGAAGTTGTAAATATTTTTAAAACCCAACTTTATGCAATTTGGATTAATGTGACGAAAACAGCGAAAGAAAAGCGGGAAATTGCGCTAGCCTTTTATAAGAGGCACAAAATTCCTGGAGTTGTCGGTTGCATCGATGGAACCCATATTCAAATAATTGCTCCATCTGTAAGCATTAATGTAAGCAAGTTCTGCATTTGCTACTTATTTGTATTTTTTAACCTATAAAGAGCATTTCAAAACTTCATTTTAATTTTAAAAGAAAAGATTACATACATTTTTATGAAAATTCACTTTAATATAGAGGTGAAAAAATAACTTGATAAATAAGAAAGTTTTTCCCCTTTTTTTAATTTATGATACCTACTTTTTCCCCGCCGAATTTTTTTCTCTTTCCACAGTTCAAAAAGAGGAAAAATATTTATTCATAAAGCCTGGTACTCTGTTCAGTTTTTTATGCGGAATGCTGTCAAATTACATACATAAAAAATTTCTATGAAAAAGTCATGAAAAAATGTTGCAGAAGTAGTACTCTGTTTTTGCTGTGGAAAATCATTGAAATGTTTCTCGCAACATTTTATCAAAGCTGTGAAATAAAGCAAAGGGGCATTATTTCATGGGGAATTTTTCAAACAACAGCTGATCGCTTGGCTTTTGTTAAAATTTCTAAAACAATGTGGTATACTTAAAAACAATAAAATCGTAAAATTTTTTCAAATTGCGAGATAGACACCACATTTGAAATGTCAAATTTTCCCTGTGAAATAATAAATGTTGCTCAACATTTTTCACAAATTCGAACAGAGTACTAGGCTTAATAGGAAAAAAGGGAAAAGTGAAAAAACTCGCGCAGAATTTTTGTTTATGATTGGGCTGATATTTTTCCGATAAAAGGTCATATATGCAAAATCGTGTCACTATCAAAACACCCTTTAATTTTTGGTTTTTATATTTTTGGCTATAGCGGACAAAATTTGACAAACTGTATAAATTCACTGTTATAAAATGTGTTATTCTCGAAAATTAGTAATTGTTTTTACAGCGGCCATATTAATACACTTTCTGTAAAAATATCACGTCTTCTTACTAAGGTTCAAAAAAGGACATATCCGTGAAAATATTTCACTGTCGAAAACCCCTTTAATTTTTAGTAATTGTTATAACGGCCATGGCAGTACCGTTTTTGTAAAAATTGCAAGAGTCTATCTATTACAGTGCAAATTATGTCACTGTCGGAAAACCCTTTAATTTTTACTATTTGTTATAGTGGCCATAGTAATACACCTTCTGTGAAAATTTTAAGAGCCTAAATATTATGGTTCAAAAATTAGGCCACATAGATATGTACATGAAATTAACGTCACTGTTGGAAAATGCTTTAATTTTTAGATTTATTTTTATATACTTGTTTATGTAGCAAATATAGTTTTAATGACTGTGTGTCAATTTTAAGTATCTGCCTCTTACGGTTAAAGAAATAAAGACATAAACGCGTCAATTTTGAAACAGCCTACAAGATTTCGAATTTTTGTTATAGCGGCCATATTAATACAACTTCTGATAGAAGGCGCTGATAGACGGACAGGCATTGTAGCGAAAACAATAGGGTGACTTGTATACCCTTTGTGTATACATGTCGTCTAAACGAAGCATAAGAATTACTATAGATTAACAGAAAAATCTTCTATCCATTCATATTTTAGTTACTCCATAAATGTTAAAAAAAACGATATTGTATACATTATTTTCGATCACACTGTGCCACTGAAAGAACGAAAAACAGGACAATTTAAATGCAAATTATGATAAGAAATCTTACTATAAAACGTGTACGAAAAATTGCAAAATAACCGCTCAAACTTCATAATTTCTTAATACAATTTCCAAAGACAAAGTGTTAAACGCTAAAGAGGAGAAAACGGCGAAAAAGTAGAATTGTAATTATAGCTTTAGAGTTGTTGTTGTTTTCTTATTATTGTTTGGTTTGGCACCCATCAGATATTAAGAATCTAAAATGTAATTTTTTGTATTTAAACCTAAGGCAGTTTATACTTACGTATTTTCTATTTTTTACTTCACCACTTGGTATATCCGTTTCCGGTTGGTTGCCTCTCAAGTGAGCAATACTTTAGTTATGTGTGTAAATATTTTAAATTAATCTTATGCATTGTTTCTTGGCGAAACAAGAAATAAATGTTTAAAAACAAATCTTACCTCATTTTACAAGTTTAACGTGGGGATATATTTTGCAGAAAGCGTTGTGTGTGTTTGACAACGTACTGCAACTGCTTTCTTCATTTGCAGTCACACAAAAGACGTTAACTTTTATAGCCAACATTTAATTTCAATCTTAATCTCGGGCTTAGATGATATAAGTGATAGTGATATTTAATCTTGGGATTTTTACTTATTTTGAAACTTAACTGTTTAATTTATTTAATTATTTTATCTAAATTGGGTAATAAAGAGAAGTGTTTTGCTAGAACAAAATGAGACTTTATTAAAGTTAAAGAAACTATGTACCTTTCGGCTAAAGGTTAACAGTTAAGAAGACTATTATATAAAGGACCATTTTAAGGGAGATTCCTTAGTTTAGAATTAATCTTTAATGCATGATCACATAACTAAGGAAATAACGAGTGATTTTTTAAGAGCTTGGGAACTTTTTTTTAAAAAAAAAACGCATAAAATTTGCAAAATCTCATCGGTTCTTTATTTGAAACGTTAGATTGGTCCATGACATTTACTTTTTGAAGATAATTTCATTTAAATGTTGACCGCGGCTGCGTCTTAGGTGGTCCATTCGGAAAGTCCAATTTTGGGCAACTTTTTCGAGCATTTCGGCCGGAATAGCCCGAATTTCTTCGGAAATGTTGTCTTCCAAAGCTGGAATAGTTGCTGGCTTATTTCTGTAGACTTTAGACTTGACGTAGCCCCACAAAAAATAGTCTAAAGGCGTCAAATCGCATGATCTTGGTGGCCAACTTACCGGTCCATTTCTTGAGATGAATTGTTCTCCGAAGTTTTCCCTCAAAATGGCCATAGAATCGCGAGCTGTGTGGCATGTAGCGCCATCTTGTTGAAACCACATGTCAACCAAGTTCAGTTGTTCCATTTTTGGCAACAAAAAGTTTGTTAGCATCGAACGATAGCGATCGCCATTCACCGTAACGTTGCGTCCAACAGCATCTTTGAAAAAATACGGTCCAATGATTCCACCAGCGTACAAACCACACCAAACAGTGCATTTTTCGGGATGCATGGGCAGTTTTTGAACGGCTTCTGGTTGCTCTTCACTCCAAATGCGGCAATTTTGCTTATTTACGTAGCAATTCAACCAGAAATGAGCCTCATCGCTGAACAAAATTTGTCACATTTGAACATTTCGAACCGAACACTGATTTTGGTAATAAAATTCAATGATTTGCAAGCGTTGCTCGTTAGTAAGTCTATTCATGATGAAATGTCAAAGCATACTGAGCATCTTTCTCTTTGGCACCATGTCTGAAATCTCACGTGATCTGTCAAATACTAATGCATGAAAATCGATATAAGCTAGAAATTGTTAAAGAAAGGGGGTTAGTGGTGTTTGGTCTTGTATATTATATGTTGATGAAATAAACTGACCAAGTGTGGATCTTACTCATGTAATTTTCCGTACCTCCGTAAAACTTTAACTTTAAAATTAACATAAATAAGATCTAAGATCAGGTATTCAAAGCAGACCAAGAATTCAAAGTTAGAGTGAAAAGCAAATCACTCAAGGAAGACGTGACTGCCCTTAGACGATAATGGCAAGGACACGTGCGCATTCAATTTTTTTTCATTACCATTACTATCAATTTTCCTGTATATACATACATCTCTCTCTCTCTAAACAGTCGTAATGAAACATGCAAGTGCTGCTTCTTTCTAAACGTCATTAATCTTTGTTTTATAGCTAAATACAAAACTCTAAACGTAAAAGGGGTAATTATTGGACACTTTGCAAGCTTTCGATGATAGCGGTGAAGACCATCGCTAGTTCTCTGTGGACCGGAAAGTGGAGATACCTGTCATAAGTTCACATACCGCCTTTTAAAGTTAGAGGGCAAACTGGAGATTATATTCACCCGTTGTTGTCGAAAACAGGTATTTTGACTTTACGATTAAAACGAATTTCAATGGGATCACAGATTTTCTGTGAAAGCATGTTCACGTTTGATGCCGTAGTGACTATGCTTAAGTCAGAAAGGGGCCAATGTTTTTACACAAGATGTAAAAAGAGATCGATCATTTAAAGTGACATTATTTGGACTAGAAATTAAACTGAAGCTGAGCTTAAAAATGAGTTACAGCTTAACCTAAACAAGCGCGTAAGGCGTAACCACGTCTAGCGCTCAGCTTTGAAAAAACCCTAAATAAGAGCGCAAAGTTTTGTAATAAACAGTAATGTTAACATATTTTGTTTAGTAAAATCTAATAAATTTAACCGCAAAATAGAGATGAAATCGCTATATAAAGCAGAAAATAGCTAAATAGCCACTCTTACACAAGAAAAAAACAATAACATTTTGTTTGCACCCAACTTCACTACCTAATGCTTTGTCAAAATTGGATTTTCCAATTGCCGCTATTTAGGTTTGCTTCATTCATTTTGTATGTACATGAGAATTTTTGACAGTTATTTTACGCCTTACGCGCCTGTTTAGGTATACATAGCTGTTTGGTGCAGACAAAAAATTGAAACCTACAACAATTTTCTCTTCAATTTTCAATGGAAGTCATCTCTATGAAATTATAAAAGTTTTCAACAAAATATTTTTGAAAAAAAAACGTATAACGGAAATGTAAATAACTATTGACAATGCCTTCAGCAAGCCGTCGTTTTTCTGTATACTAATTCTCAGCAACAGCAAATCGTTCCGAAAACGTCGTCTGTTGTGTTCATAAGCTGTAGTTTACTTTGAGAAAGGCTCAAGTCATATCACAAATTTTTTTTTTTTCGTACTATGTAAAATGGGAATAAAAAAGAAAAATAGACTTCTTCTATGCTACAATTGTGAAATGCTGGACCATGGTGAATAATGCTGTAATGTAAGAACAAAATGTACTTATTTCGCGACCATTACCGTAGCGTGTAGAAATTTTCGGCCAAAGAGGTATTAATATCCCTCTGGCACATCCAGCCTCAAGCCGTACCTTGCACAATGATCGGAAATCTCGTTTCCACGAATGTCTTCATGAATCAAGTGCCTTAATGACGGCTAGACTGTCCACGAAAATATCAAGAGCTGTCGCCTCCATTGTTAATTCCCCAAATCTCCATGCCGCTATCAACATAGAATATATTTCAGACTGAAACACAGTGCAGGTATGGAGAAGCCTGAGTGAAAGATCAAGATCCCCAGAGAAGATCCCCGATCCAGTTCCCGTACCTTCCTTGGAGCCATCCGTAAAGATCGAAACCGCATTGTTTCGAATTACGAAGTTCACCTTCCACTCCCTGCTCGATAGTTTTACAACAAAAGATTTGTTTAAGTTTATAACAGGGCACAAGTGGTCAATTTCGCGAGATAGCGGTCAAAACTCTATAACTTTTGACCGGATTGGTATTTTTTTACGCAATTTCTTTTGTTCAGGAGGAGGGACTTTAAGCTTCAATTTGCGTGTTCAAACGTAAAAATCGACTGATAGGAACGTAAGTAATGTGGAGTTAAAAATGCATTTTAATTTTTTGTTGAGTTTCCATGTAAAAGTTGAATATTTTGACATTTTAAATAGGTATTTTTTTATAATTTCTTATTTTCTTCAATCGTATTTTACAACCAATACTTATTTATTATTCCTAAACTTAATTTTGGTCAGAAAATGCCAACATTTGGCCCCTGACATTTATTTAGTCTCAATATTCACAGGGACCAAAGGTTGGTTTTTTTTGGAAGAAAGCTAATTCTTGTGAGGATTAAACTAAAAAATAACACTGAAATTCCCAACAATATCAATACCATTTGGATATATTATATACAGAACACAACATTGATAAAATTTTAAGTAAAATTTTACTATTGATTTAAAGTGCACATATATTTTATTTAAATGTATTAATAAAAATTTATACTAAAATTAGAAACAAATTATAATCTTTAAACTAGTATTAATTAAACAATATTAGTAAAAATTTCTTCCAAATAGCTTTGATTTTTATTTTGCAGTAGTTGTTTAGCTTCTTCATCTAACTCTAATGAGGTTTATTTTCATTTTTGTCGAATACTGGACATATATGGGTCTGATGTGCACAATAAAATATTAATAAGATCTTCATTAGTACAATATCTGGAAATTTTTCTTGTATTGTGCTAGCGAAAGAATCTGTAGTCTTTGTTCCTTTTTTCTTGCGCTTCTTCTGAGAGATCTCCAATTGGAAGCATATTGTGCTGAATTATTTGTTCACCATGGAACAATATTTTGTGAACTGTGGTTGGCATATGTCTCCAAGAATATTTTTGGTTATAAAGGGTTGTTGTCTCATTAGCATAATGACCAAATTTTTTTGCATCTATCTTTTTGCTACATGCTATAACTTCTAATATGATTTGGAATCGTCGTATTAAATCATAATCTACTCCAGTTATAGAAGCTGCAGTTTCTGGATCTTAAAAAAATCCCCTTGCTGTGTTTCCATCATTAGAATTTCCTTCTCCTTGCTTTGGCTGGTCAATTATAAGGCCTATCTCACGGTATTTTTCTTGAATATCTTTTTTTTGTTTTCTTTTTTCCAAATTTTCTTTGTTGTTTCTCACTGTTTCGCCTAACGGGCCAAATTCCAAATCGTATCCCAATTTAAGAATATGCTCCATAAAATGAATTGTAGCATGAAGAGGTGACATTCCAAATTCATATGCTTCATTAAAACTATCGTCTTGTGTTGGTGGTTGGCTCAATTGACTTGATGTTTTTTGGCATATGGTGCAGCTTGACGAAGACTTTGTTTCGGTTAAAGCTTGTGCAACTTTTCCATCGACCATTGTAAGTGACATTTTAAAGTTAACTTCGATGCATTGGTCATTAAATTCAAATATCACTGGTTGAAGTTCTTTAATTTCATCTGTTATTTTGCCAACTTCTTCAGTTATGACATCTTTAGTTTCTTTTTTGTAAGCAAACTTTATTGGTCTACAAAATTCTCTGCAGCTCTACTAGTTGACGGCTCTGAACCAATATAAGTTTTTGTTAAACGTAATGGAACGAAAGAAATCATGAATAAATTGGCATCTGATGAATTTTCCGCATTACATTGTTTGTATTGTTTCTGGCCAGAGGACCCATCACATCCCCATTTAAAAATTAAAGTCATGCTGGAATTTTTAAACTTCTTTAAATAGTCAGCATCAAATGTCTTTAATAATCGTTCTGCAGTGTGTTCAAGAAGATCCTGCAATTTTATTTCTACTGAACTTGAAGTTACACTAATAGCAGTTGGTGAAGGTAAGCAATCTTTTTTGGCAGAAACTATATCTCGATATGATGGAAAAATTCCACAATTTTTTTCATTGGTTCGCTTCCGCAATTCTGTATATTGGTTTTTAGTCATTTTCAAATTCAATGCTTCTTCTGGAGTAAATTTATTTTCTTCAGTTGGTGTCGGCATACTTTCTAAAATCCTTTTTGTGCGTCTGGGGTTTGCTTCCACTATTTTTTCAATGATAGCAATTTTACTCTTTTTAGTTTTCGATGGTTGAATTTGATGCAGAAATGAATCCTTTATGATGCTACAAGAAACTTCTTCATTGATATGTTTAAGCTTGCGTCTTCGTGATCTTTCACTACAATTATCAATTGGCTTTGCTGGTCGACCACCTTTTCCAGTTTCCGTGGTAGTTACTGATGGCTTTTTAAAAATAAGTTTATTTCTTAACCATTCTTGGTTGCGTGAGTAAAACAATTTCTTGTTTCTGGAACATTGATTGTACCGTTTTCTTAAAGTATTTAAAAAGTTTTTTATTTTTTATATAAGTTATGAATTTTAATTTCTTGTTTGTCGCATACATAGATAACACATAGATGGCCAACTCTCCAAATGTCAAAAACGTGACTTCAAATGTCTTTTCACATACGTGTATGGTGTGAATTCAACACACTTATGGGAGTAAAATTTGTATTCACATTTAGGCACTATTACGCGATATTCCATTGCACTTTCCAATTATTTAAATAATTTTGAATTTTTGCACAGAAAATTTTTTAACAATTTATTGTTTTTAAAATTTTTTAATAAAAAATAATTTTAATTTTATTGACATTTGTTTGGTGAAATTTATTTGTACACAGTATTGTATTTTTTTGTCTTTTAGGGGATGAACATTTTCAAATCAATATAGCAAATATTTCAAATTAGCATTCAATCTAAAGTTTTTCGCACATAAATAAATTAGGAAAATACAAAATTCATATTTTTATTAAAAACCAAAAGAATTATTTAATTTTAACATCTAAAATTGAACGTAAAAAATATTCTGTTTTTACAAAATATTTTATACAACTATGGGGAGTTTAGGTGCTGTGGGGAATTTTTTTTTAAACCAACACTTATACAATTTCGCCTACCAATACATTCTTAGACTTAGGTTTTTTGACAAGAGACTTTCAGTTGACTATCTATGTGTTATCTATGGTTTCTAGATTCATGTAAGTACATTGTAGCCACCTAAAAGTCTTCAATAAGTTGCTTAAGCATTTGACAGACTTTTCGTTCATTTTTTGACATTAGCTTAAGCCAGCTTATGCATATTATAGTTGGGCCTTTATACAATTTTGCCTACCAATACATTCTTAGACTTAGGTTTTTTGACAAGAGACTTAGGTTTTTGACGTTTCAGTTGACTATCTATGTGTCGCATATTTTTAAGAATGGATTATTCATTATATGTAAAAAAATGTCGTTTTCAACTTTCCGTTCAAAATATATATATCAGATAAAACACTATAACTGAATTTAGCCATTGTTTAAACAACAATGAAGAAAAAAAATGAATGCATGGATTAATATACTATTGCCCGAAGTTTCAACATGATCTTTTTTACCTCTTTGAAACATAATATAACAGGTACTTGGTTTTACCAGTTATTTCCATTGGTTTTAAATTTATTTGCAATTTTCAGGTATTTAAGTTATTTAATATTAGATGGCAATAAAATCATTTTTTACTTTTTCCAAATGAATTGCCAGATACCACATAATTTGAAAGTTCTATTGTCATTTTTGTCAAAATTTTGATACACCCTTCCATGTGGACTACGTCCAAATATGGGCCAACTTGTCCTTGTCCTTCATCAAAATATATGCATAATAGCCATTTTCACATACAAATAACTTATCAAAAAATATGACGTGCATTTGTACCGAATATCTTACCTTGGGTCAGAAAAATTGCTGTAGCTCAAAAAGTGCAGTCCCGATGCATGGACATGTATATATAGGAAAAGTAGGGGAGAGTTAGGACTACAAAATAGTAAATTTGTGTTTTGACTCAGCTTGACTCACAGGAGTTGTGATCTATGAAGTAGGAAATTTCGGAGAAATTTGACCATTTTAAAAAAAAATATTTAAATTGTTCTGAAAACAGTAGAGCTTCATTTTTTTACCAGTGATAGGAAATAAGTTAAGTTACAACACAAAATTTATTTCGTCCAAAAATCTTGAAAAACAAAAAAGTTATGATCATTTAAACTTTAAAATTTAACTAAAAATATCATAAATTTACTAAATTCTGAAAAAGCCCATTTTGGACCACTCTGTTCTCAGTGAAATAGTTGAAATAGAGTTCTAATTTTTTGGCTCCCGAGGTTTACTACTGTCTACTTTCATATGAGTCTAATAACTTTAAAATCGGAGAACAAAAACCAAAAGGAGTTTTGGCCGCTATCTCAAAATATTGACCACAGTGCGACGATTAGTAAAACATAAACAACTTTTGACATTTCCAACTACAAAAAAAAATCAGCTGTCATCCCACCACTACCTAGTAATCTACCTTCAGCTTAAAACTGCAATAACTGTCAATGTTGTCAACTCATTCTAAAATATTCTTTTTTGTGCAATATAAATCGAAAGACTTGATTTTGTTCAATATATTGGGACACCTACTAATATAATATACACATAGGCAATTCTATTGTACAATAATATTGCAATAATATTCACAAAAATATGTTCAGTACAAACAATTTAAGACGGAATAGTACAATTTAGGTACATTTTTAAATTTCGTTTACCATCTCTGTTTAGTGTAAGTTCTTTGTACCTTTTTAGTTGCCAGATCGACTTATAAACAAAAAATCGCCTCCCTCCGCTGTAAACAAATAAATTGGTACAACATATTAAAAAGAAAACAAGGTTTTACACACTAAATATTTATTTAATTTATTATTACAAACAAAAACATGAAAAACGCAATTGTTGCCAATAGTTGTCGTGTTTGTTTATCAAAAACAAAAAAACTGCGTTCATTATACATACCGATGGCTAAAGTTTTGGAGCCACCTAACAAAATGTTGCAGCTTATTACTGGAGTCATGATAGAAAAGGTATACTGTATTTTAATTTGCACATACATATGTATATTTTAATAAAGACTATGAAACCCAGATTCGTTCAATGACTTGACATAAGATTGTGTCTTATTTGGAATAAAAGTATGAATTTTAAAATGTAAGAGGTACCATTTTTATTGAAAACATTTGCTAACGATTTTAAATACCTGTAATCACTGCACATTACTGAAAAGCGAACAGATTTAGTTTACGAACCAATGATACCCATATTATCCTACTCCGAAGTAATATATTTGAGATATACCATACTTTACATACAAACTTTGGGAATCCGTACTTCCGAAACTAAGGGACGCCCCCAAATTTTGCACATTTTTTGCTTAAAATTTAATTTTACACAAAATAGGCTAATTTGTTTGTTATTTTTATGCTGTGTCCGTAAACCAGATTTAAGCCCTGATAAGAAACTGACGTCCAAAACCACGACGAACATTGATTTATTTGCCTCTTCCAATCGATAGACCCACCAGTACAAAATATCTTATAATGGCCCCACACTGCACTGCAATTTAGGATGTTCCCAAACTAAAGATTTTTACCAGGCTTTAGTTGGTATTTGTTTAATTATTTTTTTTTTTAATTTTTGGTTGAAAGACGGGTCTTATCGCCGCATTCGATATCTAGTAAAATCTCTGGTAATTTTTCGTTTTGGTATCATGGCGCTCGATATCGAATAAAAAGTATCGTAATTTCATTCGAAAGGATGATAAAATTACATTAAACTTTCGATTATCCGCTTTGCTAACAGTAGAACGTTGTACCTATAAACACAGAAAAAAAATACACAAAAACAAGTTTCGCTATTTGCGGCTTATACGCGAAATTCGATTATCCGCGGTATCCGCAACAGTCAATTCGTCGAATAATCGATCATTTACTGTATTTAAATTATTTTATATAATGTTTTCAGAAGGATGAATGTGAGACGTTACCGAAAAGTATTTGCAAATATTGTGACCTATCTCTTAATATGGCATTTGAATTTCGTGAAAAAGCTTTAAAAAGTCAACAAATCATTACAGAATATTTAAAAGCACAACATCTAAATGAGAACTGTGAGGAAAATAAGTCCTTGGTTGTTGTGGTTAAAAGTGAATATGATGAAATGATAAATACAGAACCGTTAGGAGAGGAGGAATTTCAGACCTTAAGCAATGACCAACATAAATATTCCCTAGAAAATGAAGATAATTCTCTGCAAGCAATTCAAATTAAAGATGAATTTTTTAATCAGTCGGAGGCATTTGTTATCAATGAAAATAATTATGAAGAAGAAAACTCAACTCAAAATTATTTTGACCAGGAACACACCAATGAGGAACATGGCACATTAAGTGACGATGATGAACAGGTTGAATGTACTGAGGAAAAGTTTGAAATAAAGACTGATGAGAAAGAAAGTTATGCATTTATTCAAATAAACTTTAAATCTAAAGGTCGAAAATCAATTAAGAAAAAGATTTCCGAAATTAGTAAAAACCCCATGATGTCTAAAGGTAAAAGATCAGGTATAAATAAAACAGAATCTACAAAAAGTAATTCTCGGCGTGGACGCAAATCTTCAGATAATACGACTCAAAACGTACATATTTGTGAGTAAGTTATCCCGTTTAAATTTTTTCTATTTTGAGACTTTAAATAATTACATTCCTTTAATTTTTTAGAATATGTGATAAAACATTTCATACGGCTAAACTTTTGCGCAAGCACATGTATTCCCACTGCGGTGGCAAACCTTTAAAATGTGAATTTTGTTCCCGGACATTTTTTTATGAAAGCGTGCGAAAAGCACATGAAGCGTCAGTTAAATTAAAAACTTTATTTTATAAATAAATTATCTTTTCTTTTCCAGGGTTCATAAAGGCGTTAAAATTCACACATGCGATGTTTGTGGTAAAACATTTAATTATGCACACACTTTAAAAAAGCACCAGTTAATACATGCCGGAATCAAACTTTATCGTTGTGATTATTGTAATAAAGATTTTCGACTTCGGCATCACAAGAAACAGCATGAACTTACAAAGTATCATAAAAACACAGTACGTGTTGCTAAAATTGGTCGCATTTCTTTTGCAGATTGTGGGGATATGGTAAGCGGTGAAGAAGACTTGAACCAAGATATTTCATTCAAAGAAGAAATATCTGATGATGATCAGTTAAGTGAAGATAGCTAAAAGGAATTTAATTTAAATTATGGGACAAAATAACAAACCGAATAAAATTGTTTTTATTTACTGACATTAATTTATAAGCAGTATTTTAAATTAGTCAACAACAAATTAGAATGATGAAAAATGCAACGAATACCCCGCAGACATTTCTTTAGCTATCTTTGTAACTTGTATTCTTTAAGCTTATTAATCAAATTCAGTGATTAATAAGTTTTTATTTTGTGTTTATAACTAACCATTAAAATGTTAGTACAAAAGAAAACCAAGTATGATCTCTTTTGGATCCTAATGGACCCTTTGTGACGCCTGAAAGATGGATGTGCAGGATTTCCTTCCCTAGTTCTGAACCATTTCAAGCTCGGATAAATGAAGTTATCCGTGTAGATCTGTGACCGTCGGGATGTCTTTCAGTGGACAGTGGGAGAGGAGATGCTCCACCGTTTCAGCAGAGAGAGTTGATCAGTGGGAGATGAGGTGCTCCACCGTTTTGCCCTCCCCCTCATCCTGGCATCTTCTATAAATTGATGTATATCATGGACATTATTGACACAATGTCCTGTCACATCAGCCACCAGTGTGCCCATCTGCCTAGCAGACTTACAATTTTCTTGCAGTCATATAGAAGCCATAAAATCATTGAAATCGTGCAGGTGACCTGCAGAAGAAAATCTGAGTCGGAATTCTCATTAAAAGAAGTCGAAAGATATAAAAAGCAAAACATTTAAACTATAAGAAACTTATAAATATACAAAAATACATATGAAAGAAGATCGAAATTCTTTTTACCAGTTACGAAAAGAGGAATTTGAAATTAACTTAAACTCGTAGCTATAAATTATTTTCATATATTTCACGTATTTTGATCGTGTAAGGACGGACCACTTATTTGGTAACAGAACAGGTGCTCAAAATTTATTTTCTCTTCTTTAGTGTGCAAGAGAGAGAGAGGAAAAAAATTCTTTAAGATAACATATGTCGTTTATTTTTTCAGTTTTAATTTTCGTTGGCAGTGCAGCATTTTTTAAATCATCAAGCAGTAATTAAATATTTCTCAATTTTGCATTTGCACAATGTACATCATCTGCAAGTATAAAAGGTAACATGTTGTTCGATGTTTTTATACCCTTCACCACAGGTGGAAAGGGTATATATAAGTTTGTCATTCCGTGTGTAATTTCTACAATATTCATTTCCGACCCCATAAAGTATATATATTCTGGATCCTTATACATAGAGAAGTTGATTAAGCAATGTCCGTCTGTCCGTGTTAGTGTTGTAATGTCATTTGCCAAGGCACCAGAAGAGATACAAAAAATTTAAGCACACCAATCTATCAGGCATAGTTTTTTTCGGCTTTAATGATTCTGTTTTGCCTTTTTTTGTCAAATAAATATTAGACTGCGACAGGTAGATCGCAAGGAGTGCATAAAGATCTCGGGGATCAATAACCCCCTGCGAGGGGCGATTTTTGTTTGTTTTTAGATTGGTAGGGTTTTTCTGCTTTGATTTGTATTAGAGACCTTAATAGAAAGCAATACGCATAGAGGTAGCCAATGGACCCACAGGGTACCCACTGATGAATAGGAGCAGTTAAAAGGACCCCCCATGTGTCAATATGAGAAAAAAAAATTTTTTGTAAGGATATCTTTTTGCTTCAGTCTGACCATTCTAACTTAATATAGATTGCAGAAAGGTCCTAAATTAAACAAAAAAATTTCTATAAAATTTTAACAAAAAAATTTTTAAAAAATTTAAAAAAAAAATTTTAAATTTTTTGTCAAAAATATTTACAAAGCATTTTCAAAAAAGTATTTTACAGAAAAATATTAAAAAAAATATTTTTACAAACAATTTTTAGACTCAATTTTCGAAAAATTAAAACAAAAATTTCAATATTTCTTTGAAAATTAAAATTATGAGTGTAACATAACATATAATTAATATTAAGAATATTCATATGGATGTATGTGTATATAGAGTAACATATTTTTTTAAATGTGTTTGATTTTTAAATAGATGATATCTGTTTTAAAACCTAGGTGCATTAAACACATAGACATCATCAGGATACCGACTACAAACTCTCAAAAATAAAATACACACGTTTATAGATAAACGATTATTTTGAAGCCAATATAGCTACATGTATACACGACCTCCATTGTGGCTGTCGTCAACTTAGGCTAATTTCTATTATATTCAACAAAATAAAATGTCACAAAATTGTAAATTACAAATTCATATAAAACAAAAAGTTTTGGAGGAAATATTTATAAGTTTTTGAAAAAGTTATTTAATTTTATAAAAGCAAAATAAGTATTTCTACCAGGTACCGAAAATAACAGTTATTTTTAAAATTTAAAATCAAAAAGTCAGGTGGATATAACTTGTCTATCAGATATTTGAATACAGCATATTGATGCTGTTATGCTAAGGAATAATAAACTTAAAAGACTTAAATTTTTTTGACTTTTATCAAAAAGTCACTTTATAATAATTATTTTTTGGCCGATATTTTTTTAGTCAAAAATAAAAGTTAAAATTTGACTTTTATTTTTTAAGTAAAAAATATAAGTTAAAATTTTACTTTTATTTTTTAAGTCAAAAATTAAAGTTAAGATTTGACTTTTATTTTTTAAGTCAGAAATAAAAGTGAAAATTTGACAGCACAATTTGTTCTTATTGACAGCAGATGTTAAAAAAGTTAACCACACTACCTTTTGAAAATGGTTATAATTTTCACAATTTGTTGGCACTATTTAATTGTCAAAATATTTTATTCCATAATAGAAAAATATTTTTTAATCCTTTAAAATACAAACCTCTTAATATCTCGAAACATAAAATATATGACTTATACCACTATCATAATCAAGGGCTCATATGAATGGTATTAAGAATATTTAATATGTTTATTTAACACCTTTCTGTTAACAAATTTCATTTATTCATCATATATTAAAAAGTATTATTTTGCAAAAGTACGAATAAAACAAATGTGCAACTGTGGCATAATAGTTTCTAGATTCATCTAAGTACATTGTAGCGACCTAAAAGTCTTCAATAAGAGGCTTAAGCATTTCAGAGACTTTTCGTTCATTTTTTGACATTAGCTTAAGCCAGCTTATGCATATTATAGTTGGGACTTAAAGTATAACTAACGGGCCGCGGCCTTAAAATTTTTGTAACCAAATTTTAGTAAAAAAGGAAGTACTGCAAAAAGGGTATCATTTTGTGCCTAATCAATGAACAATGCTTTTACTTCTTCATTCATCTATTAAAAATGTTGTTGAAAAGCTTTTAGATCTATTATTAGAATTCCAATAAAAGAAATATCTTTATTTTTTCTCCTTGGAGAAAAATGAAACCATGTAACCAATTTTGGTTAGATATAACCAAAACAACAACACTGATTGTCATCAACCTTATTTTTCTTATACATATTTCCATTACATTGTTATTATTATGGCATAGTCAATTTTTTTTTTTTTGACTTAAAAAATAAAAGTCAAATTTTAACTTTTATTTTTGACTTAAAAAATAACAGTCAAATTTTAACTTTTATTTTTGACGGAAAAAATAAAAGTCAGATTTTAACTTTTATTTTTGACTTAAAAAATAAAAGTCAAATTTTAACTTTTATTTTTGAACGAAAAAATATAAGTCAGATTTTAACTTTTATTTTTGACTTAAAAAATAAAAGTCAAATTTTAACTTTTATTTTTGATCGAAAAAATAAAAGTCAAATTTTTACTTTTATTTCTGACCGAAAGAATAAAAGTCAAAAAATAACTATTTTATTTTGACTTTTTTAAAAAAAGTCGTAACTGTTACGGTCCCTGATTTCTACAACAATGTCAGAGTTTACGATATAGCTGTCGGCTTCAATATCATTAAGTATGTAGCTGACAACACGGCGACAATTGTAGCAAACGGAATTTGTTTTCATTTGTTTTCTATTTTTGTAACTCATGAATAATGATTTTTTCTCATACGAATTTATTTAAGTAAAGAGTCAACAATATGGATAATGCTGTACATGTCTGTATAAATAAAATCACCGTGGTGAAGGATATAGAAGATTCGTCACGGCCGAATATAGCACTTTTACTTGTTTATACTGTAACCATTAAAAAATTTTTGCGACAAGTTAAGAGATTTCATTGCGATAATGGTAAAATAAAGTATGCTTTTGTTTTTTGGTAATCTAAGATTTTGTGTTTTAAAATATTCTCCATAACCTGAAACATTGAACGTATTATACTTATAAGGCGTCAAAATCTCTTTTGCGTATATGAACAATTGAGTACCTCCCTAGGCTGGTCGGTAGTCGCTAGCCTATCAATCTGGAGGTTGACGGCTCGATTCCTATCATAGACTGAGTGTTTTCTACAGCTAAGTCAGAAGTTTCGCAGATAGTGATGTCTAGAGTTGTTCAACTTCATTAAACGATTCAAAATTAAAAGTCTGGGTATGGCCATTGTCATAAAAATAATAGACTTATTTAAGTTATGGACACCATATCCTTCGCGATTAAGTAATTTTCATATATTTGGCAATTACTGCTCCCATCAAAAAGATTCATGTGATGATCCATTTAATACAATCATGGATCTCATATAATTTTAGGTTTAAGCTAACCACTGGATCTAATATGTCAGATTACATTGCATTTAAAATAATTAACTTCGAGTTAACTTATTTACTATTGTAGAACATAGTAAAGTCAAAATAATCGACGTAGGGCCTGACACTAACTAACTATCTAGGTTCAATTTTTAGAAATCTATACACTGTATTAAATCATCTTTCATAGCTTCGAAAGTTATGGAAGCGATTATTGCCTGGTAAGAATGAAGTTATAAGTTACATTTCTTCATTCTTACAAGGTGCCCCTTACCAGATAGATACAATATGTTAAAGATATTGTAATTATTATGTGCGACATACTAGTGTGTAGATAGTTTTGTGAACACATGATAGGCCTAGAGTTCTCAACCGAGCAGCTTTTATATCATGTTTAAAAATGTGTAAATAATTTTATCAGAACTCTATTCCAATGATTTAAAGTACTAAGAATAAAAAAGGATATTTGTTTCAAATCAAAAATCTTTAAATCTAAAAAATTCGGGACATATTCATTATTTTACAATGTGTAGAAAAACAATAAAATAAGCAGCTACATTTTTCAGGTTATATGTGGTCACAATTCCATTTTGAAGATATAATGCAGAGGTGTTATTTGTCCAACAGCGTTATGTTGCAATGTTAACAGACATCAGTTAACGTAATTGGTTCGTGTCTGAGATTTTAATTTACATTTTTCTTGGCAATTACTGTTTTTACAACTCTGTGTAAAAGTTTTTTGTTACCCAGAGATTGCTACCTTTCAAGGCTAATCTATATAAAGCGGAATTTAGACGGTCAATCGCGGCTCGTCAGCACGGCGTAATGGCAAGCCAACTAGGTGTAAACGACTAAAATTCGTGATTGTCAGCCGCACTGGATGGAAATCAATAATTTTTGATATTTTGTGTTTGCCGTCACCCCATCAAGCTCGTCTAAATGCATGTTTGTCAACCACATTGTAAATTTCATTTGTAATTTTGTAAGCGACCAGTAAAGATGTCTCGGCTAGAGCGCTTGTTTTTAAGAGAATTTTTTGTTTTTGCATGTGGGTTAGTTTTTATGTATGGTATTGTATGTAAAGCGTTTTTATTAGAGTTTATTTTGAAAATATTTCATTAATGTAATTATTGTGTGTATGTTTATACGGAAATATTGATTGCCAAAATTCAAGTTAAAAAATGGTATGTAGACGACTTAGCAAAAATATTATTTAATTGGTATTTTTCAATTATTATAAAGGGAAATCCCATAACGAAGTTGGGGAAATGTTTTTCTTCAACTTAGAACAGCTTCTAACACTATTTTTGACCTTAAACAGCCACAATAAGAAAGGATTCAAGGTGCATTGAAAGTAAAATACTGAAAACTATTCATGATAGAGAACATATACATACATAACTGTAGAGTAAATCTATTACGCGGATCTGTTTGAAACTTTGAATTTTATTTTGTATAAATAAAATATTACATACCGTCACCTAAAATGCAAAAGGCCGTAACTACTCAAAAATTAAAAATTTACTTTTTGATTGATTATGACGAACTTAACCGAAACACATCTACACAGCAAATTTTACATGTATACGTGCAAAAATAACGACTTTATTGGTGAAAAACAAAAGGCCGTAACTGCAACGTCAACTAAACCAAAAAGCCGTACCTGCACTTTTCCAAAAAAAAAAATCAAAACAAAGATGGCTTTGATTATCTTTCAATGTGTGTTATGTTTGTTTTCTAAGTTTGAATCTAAAATGTGGATATTAAGTTTTAAGTAGTCTTTAATTTATAACGTTTATTCCTTCTCCTGTAAAAAACTAATAAGTGTAGTTACGGCCTTTTGCATTTCAGGTGACGATACATTATTACATTTTCCCATTCCTTCACACAGTATGAATTAAAGAGATTTTAATGAGGCATAACTCTAACCAGATACTAAGAAATTCAATATTACCGAAAGGTGTTCTTTTGCAAAACTAATATAAAGAATATTTATATTTTTTCAATATATTTTTTAAATATTTGATTAGAAACTGAAAAATAAATAAAAAATATAGTCATGATGTCGTTGTTTATAATGTTTTATAATTCCATTGTCCAAATTCGTTTCGTACTCTTTTCTGATTGTTGTCTTCCTATAAATCATCAATTAATGAAGCAGCAGCTAAATCATGCGCCATCTTAAATAAGACCCAAGGCATATTTAAATATGCCTTGATAAGAACCTCACTGCTCAGTGTCTGTTGCAAGGTATATTTATCTTACTAGGTAGTGTCGTCCGCCCAGCTGATTTAGTAGTGTAGAAGTGAGAAAGCAATAACACACATACACGCCTTCTCAATTTTCTTATATGTTTTTTGACATTTCGAACTACAAAGCAACAACAAAATTCCATGTTGTTCTTGTATTGTTGTATTTGTTGTAGGGATGCCACTACCTAGTAAAATAAATATACCTTGGTCTGTTGTATAATGATGATTGACAACAGTGTTGGGATCTGACAATGTTTAAATTGTACCGCCGCAATGTTAAAGTTGTACCGAATCTACATCAAATGTACCAAAATTTGGCATTTAGTAAAAAAAAAAAAAAAACAAAACATACATACATGCAGTAGCTCGACATTAAAATAGGACAAATAAAACTTTTATGATACTTGACCTTGATTCCTTGTGTTTCTTATGTACTATTTACTACTTCTTGGAACTTTTCAAGACCCCTTGGAGCGAAGCGATTCAGGCGTAAATCCACTTTGAAATGCCAAACAAT
The DNA here is from genome assembly GCA_949628195.1 of Phasia obesa. Lineage (NCBI taxonomy): Eukaryota > Metazoa > Arthropoda > Insecta > Diptera > Tachinidae > Phasia > Phasia obesa. The sequence continues at coordinate 155,884,777 of OX451215.1, forward strand.
ACTAAACAAAAAAAACATGACAGCATGACACGACTGATACGTGATCTGTCTAAAAAAGGCTATTGAAAAAAGTACCTCGAAATGGAACACCTTATATTTTAAGAAAGGAATTATTTCGAAAGTCGTCTAATTACACTGGTATGCCAAAAGATTGCACCCTGAACATAAATATGTGAATATAGTGATCTCAACTCGTTAAACTCAAATCCGCTTTCAGTTTTCGCGTATCACGTACACATTTTCTTTTATGGGATTGTCTAATATTTTCCCCTAAACAAGCCGACCACGCTAACTTATTTCTAAATAAATCTTTAACGGATTGTTCGATTTTAATAATTGAAACACCAAAAGATGCGGGATAATTTACCTTTAAGTCAAATTTACATATTTTTTTCTTCGTTTTCAACTGTTTCGGAGTTATTCAGAAATTGGTGGCGAAAAAAATAATATTTTTAATGAATAATATTTTATTTTGTTTTCAAAAACCCGTAAAAAACTTAAATCGTCAAATAATTTACATTTGTGTTCGGAAAGCTAGGTTTACTAGGAATAAAAAATCATATAAGTATTTTATTTAATTAAGAATATCTCAAAAACTAGACGTGATAGAATCAATCTGTAAACATATTTCGATTCAGCACATAAAATTCCATTAAAACCACAAAACAAGGTTCAAGCCCCCAACTTTTTTTGTCGACCATTGTTATCACAATAACTACATATCTATTATTTTTATTCAACTAGGAATATCTCGAAAACTAGACTTGATAGTAAAAATCTGTAAACTGATTTAGATTCAGCACACAACCATTGTTACCATAATAAATACGTACTTAATGTTCCAATATCAGTATTTTATGTAAATAAGAATATCTAGAAAACTAGACGTGATAGAAAAAATCTGTGAACAGATTTGGATTCAGCATATAAAAGTCCATTAAAATAGCATAACAAGGTTTAAGCTCCCGACTTCTTTTTATGTTATACCGACCAGTTTTACCAAAAAAAAAGTCCTTACGGTTTCTGACTAGAAAAAAAATGGAAAAATATATCAGCCAAATACTGCTGGAAACTACTGAAGGAGATGCAAAAACTTTTAAATGCTGTAGTTCAGCAAAAAGGTCTTGCAAACTAAACTACCTATCAAAGGTTATCTAAGTAAATAATAAAAATCCTGAACATAAATCAAGAATGTTGCAATTTTGAAATTACAAATGTTTATTATTGTAAGAAAGAGTATAAAAAAAGTTGTTTCAAATAAAAAATTTATAAAATAAATTTTATATGAAATTGTACCAAAAATGCATTAAGTGTACTAGCGTACCACTGATCTTTCGATTGTACCAAATTTGGTACAATTGTACCACAAATCCCAACACTGATTAACAATCTTCGCTTGATCCAAGGCAGGGCGAATTATTACCAGGTGTGAGCAGTAGAGCAACAACTACAACAAAAGAACAACTTTGACATTAGATTAGCAGATATTAAACAATGTATTTTTGACAAGACATTAGCAAAAAAACGAGAGCAAAAAACAATCAGCTGGGCTATCAACTTCACCTGGTATTAATTCGCCTTCATCCAAGGTATATTTATTTTACTAGGTAGTGGCGTAACTAAAACAAATACAACAATACAAGAACAACATGGCATTTGGTTGTTGCTATGTAGTTCTGAATGTCAAAAAACATATAAGAAAATTTGAGAAGGCGTGTATGAGTTTTATTGCCTTCTCACTTCTACACTATAAAATTTCTGAACACATTCAACTTTTGACATGTCGAACTACTAAATCAGCTGGGTGGACGACACTACCTAGTAAGATAAATATACCTTGGCTTGATCATGTAAATGCTAAAAACTCTCTCTCATCACGCCGCGCTGACAAGCCGCGTGATGAGACACAACTAAAAACACTACCTTTTTTGGTAGTATTTGTAATCTTTTTGTTAATATTGAAATTTATTTGGAAATAAAAAAATTAACGAATTTTTGACAGCGGCTTTGCACATAAAAAGTAAGGCAAAAAATATTTAATTAACTTTGCACGTGCTGCCACCTAGCAATATGAATTCGCCTTAATATCTCCTCTGCGTAAACATCTGTTTACTATTAAACCAAGGCGAATTCATACCAGGTGTAAGCAGTAGAGCAACAACTACAACAAAACACAACTTTGACATTAGATTAGCAGGTATGAAACAATGTATTTTTGACAAGACATTAGCTAAAAAACGAGAGCAAAAAACAATCAGCTGGGCTATCAACTCCACCTGGTATGAATTCGCCTTGTATTAAACTTTCTTTAGAGTGATTGTTATTATCAAAATCCAAACTAACTTTAAATTATTCATGGAGCATTAATCCGAAAAAAAATAAACATTATTACTAATAACCATTAATAACTAATTTATTACTAACAATAAAAAATATGAAAAACGAAATTGTTGCCAAAAGTTGCCGAGTTTGTTTAACAAAAACAAAAAAACTGCGTTCCTTATACAAACCAATAGATGAAGGAGATGAACCACCAATTAAAATGTTATATCTTATTACCGGAATCAAAGTAGAAAAGGTTAATGTTTTTTTTTTTAATTGAAAACTTAACAGCTATTTTATGTATTTTATCTCAATACTTGCAGATGGATGAACATGACGCCTTACCAAAAAATATTTGCAAAAATTGTGAGCTGTCGCTTAGTATGGCATTTGAATTTCGTGAAAATGCTTTGAAAACTCAAGAAATTATTGTACAATATTTGAAAGAACTTCACGAAAATGATAGCAATGAAGAAAATAAGACCTCAGTATCTATGTTTAAAAGCGAATATGAAGAATTTATCAATTTACAACCAATGGACTGTGTGGATGCACTTGAAGAGGATATTCATAACTTAAATAATGACCAACATAAATATTCTCTGGAGGTGGAAGAAGTATTAAATGCAACAGTCCAGGGCGAAGATGATTCTCAAGAAACTAATCCAATTGATGATGAATTTTATAATCAGCAGGACACATCATACACAGTGAATAGATATAAAGAAGATAATAATGAGGAAAGTACAAATGAAAATTATTTTGATCACAATCAGGTAAATACGGATGATGAGCTTGAAAATGGGGAAACTGAATTCACAATTAGTGGCAATGACGAAGAACCTGTAAACACAGTAGAAAATATTGAAATAATGCTAGCGGAGGAAGAAAATTATTCATGTAACCAAAAAAACGTAACTAAAACTAAACGTGCAAAATCAGTTAAGAAAAAGATTACCAGAACAAATACAAAACTCGCTAAGCCTAAAGGTAAACTTTCGGATATAAATTTAACAGCAAATAAGCTTATTCCTCGACGTGGACGCAAATCTTCACTTAACGTTAATCAAAGCGGTTATATTTGTGATATATGCGGCAATGTATTTGCTAAACGTGGACGTATGATGGAACATAGACAAAGGCACGATACAGAATGCCGATTCTGTTGCGAGTAAGTACGATCCTATTAATTTATCTTTTAACCATTTAATCATTAACCATCTTTGCACTTTTTAGAATATGTGATAAAAAATATCTTACGCGAGAACTATTACGCAAGCATATGTTTTCACATTGTGGAGGGAAGCCCTTAAAATGTGAATTTTGTTCCCGGACATTCTACTATGAAAGCGTGCGAAAAGCACATGAAGCGTAGGTCAAATTAAAACCGCGAAAAACTCTATTATATTAAAACTTAAATTTTTCTCTCCCAGGGTTCATAAAGGTCTCAGACCCTACATTTGCGACGCTTGCGGCAAAGGTTTTAGTTATTCTCATGCATTAAAAAAGCACAAATTAATACATGCCGAAATCAAACTTTATCGTTGTGAATATTGTAATAAAGATTTTCGTCTTCAGCATCACATGAAACAACATGAACACACAAAGCTACATCAAAATGCAGTACGTTTTGCAAAAAGTGGTCGTAACACTTCCTTTGAGGATTGCGGGGAAATGATAAGAGAAGATTTGAACGAAGATATTTTATTTATAGAAGAAATAGCAGATGATCAGTTAGCTGAAGGAGGCAGCTAAAAAGTTTTTAGATTTTATTAAAGAATTAATTTATTATGGATAAAAAACAAACCAAATAATATTGTTTTTCTAAAACTGATATTGAAAAGCGGTAGTCGGAATATGTTGTGAACAAATCTGAATAAATAAAAAGTAGTATAATTTCCATTCGAGAAGTTAATTATGGTTTCGGAAATTTTTATTTTAAAGTTTATAGTAATAAAGTAGACTTGTATAATTTTATTATCTCTTACAATGCTAAAAATGAACGTCGAAAATCGGTGTCACAAGAACTTCGGTAGAAACCAACCTTTTTGCTGGTCATTTGCCGAAAACGACGTATACCCTCGTGTATCTCTTGTACACTAATAGGCTTTA